>JZKD02S0918878.1:0-13928 GCA_000966675.3 Picea glauca | reverse complement strand
CCCGCACCTGCCCCTTCAGAACATAAGGCACCATCGAAATACATTTTCCAAACTCTGGTGTTACACAGATATTCTGTCAAATGGCTTGTCTCTTCCTGCTTCATATCGAGTTCTTCTGGACACCCATCTAAACCATCATCAAAAGACAATATGTAATTCCCCAGATCTTGATCTGCAACGTAAATGGGAAAGTTATTTGGGTTTTGAGGGTCACTGACTGTATACGCTAATCTTGTTTCTCTGTAAAAATGAGTGAACTGACCACCGAAAACAGGGATTGTGGCATATGTCATGTCCAACTATAGAGAACCCCCCAACTTGGCTCCCCATGATCTAGATAACAGCATGCCATATTTGGGGGGAATATCTGCGATAACCACATCCATCGGGATACTCTTGACCGGGACCTGAGCCAGGGTAACTACCAGATCTTTTATCATCCCCATACATTTAACCTTTCTTGAATTGAAAGAGTATAGATTTACATAAGGTCTTGTGATCTAGAGACCCAACTTGTCCATTATAATCTTGGGCATAACATTATGAGAAGCCCCAGAGTCTAACATACAATTATGCAGTAACTGATCATGTATATTCAGGGTGATATAAAAGGGAGCGATGTTGTCTTTGGACCCTTCAAAATGAGGACCAAAGGTGATGTTAGGTCTGTCATCTTCCAGGTTTATAACATCAGAGTGACTTTCTAGCTCATAGACACCCATCACTTTGGCAATTTGCTTCCGATAAGCTGGGTTTTTTGCTAATTCTACCAAAGGAATCGGTATCTTAATTTTGTTTAACTCATTTTCAAAACTAAAAGATGTGCTTACCTTGTCCGTTTCTTTGGTCGAGACTTCCAAATTTTTTCTTTTCGACTTACTTGTCTAGATCGCTTTATCACTCATGATCCTAGTTGAAGATGTAACTTTATCTACTGGTTCGATTTCTTGTGTTTGAGTTTCAACTTTTTTCACCTCTGACTCTTGAGTGCTTGCTACCTTGGTTTTGTTGCTGGGTAACAAGGTCTCTTCTGAAGGAGGTTCATGAGCTTGACCCCTTTGAAGGATTTTCTTAGGTTGATTCGTTGAGGTGGGATTACTCTTGGATCTTAGGTTATACTTTGGTTGAAACTCAGCCATTATCATTTCTGTTTCTGGTTGAGAGACACAAATGTCAGTGTGATCACCTTCTTCATCCTCATTAGATGGTTGTGTGGTATTCAAATATTTTTCATAGTCTTCATGAGTCAGATATGGCTGCGAACATTCATCATCGAAATTTGCGACTTCATCTTCCGAATCTCCGAAATCTTGGAGGTCGTTTGCTCCTATAAAATTTTCATTTTTTAGTGGAGCTTGTATTTTTTTATCCTCGTTCTTTATTTGTCTCTGTTGATTTTGGGGATTTGGGTTTCTCCTGAAGTCCTTTTTATTAGAAGAATCATCTTTAACCTGGTCCAACTCCATCCTAGAGATTTTGTTGGACAGTTCTTTAATTACTCGGGCCATATCCTCTACTCTATCATCAGTGTATCTATTTGACCCTGAAGGATCTGCTGGTTCCCTATAGCGTCTATTTTCATGGTTGACTGTTTCTACTTTAGCCTTTAATTTACCTGAAGCCATCATATTAGATTCTAGTTCGACAACATCGTCTTGCATTCTATTTAGGGTGGCTCCTCTTCTTTCTCACAAAAGTAGTGCGAAATCCGGCTCGAAAGCTCCCGCGAAGGTTACTTTGGCTGAGGGTTCGGAAGGTTTAACTGCGGCTGGAATCTTATTATACAGTTTGTTGAATCTCAGAATAAATTCCATGACTTTTTCTGAGTTCTTTTTCTTTAGAGACCCAAACTCGGTAAGGTAATATAAGTGATCTTTTCTCTCTCCCCATTGTCTGAGGAAAGCATCTTCCAAAGCGTCATATGTCCATATAGAAGCTGCGGGGAGGCTCCGAAACCAAGTTCGGACCTTTCCTTCAAAGTTCTAGACAAGGAGTCTTGAATAGACATCCTCATGCTCGATACCATAGACGTATGTGAACTGGTCAAAGAAATTTATATGCTCGACTGCGGTTAGATCTCCTTCCCTAGTGAACTTAGGAATATTTTTGATGTAATTTTTAGGAAGATCATGAAGGGGGACGGGAAAAACCAGGGGAGCATATCTCGCTGCTACTTTTGCAAATAATCTGGGAGGAGGGACATGCACTTAACCTCCACCTCCTCCTCCAGGAGCGCCTCCACCACCTCCTCCGGCGGCTGCCATCGATTCAGGTGTAGAAAATCAGTGTGTAACACACTCTTTGGAAACAAGCGAGACCAGGAAGTTCTGTCGAAGAAAAGTTGGTATGTCAACTATCGACGAACTTTCTAGAGGACCTTTTCCCTTGTGTACGGATGGGAAGGTTGAATGAATCTCACTCCTGACTTCAGAGCAGTTTGACTTCAGATCTTTAGTATCAAACAGAGGACCGCGTGAAGTAGAAAGTTCTGAATAGCATTTAGTCTTTAAAAGTGGGTTTTTAGTCTTTAAAATTTTTTTGGGATCAGTAACAGGCGTAATCAGCTTACCATCCAGATTCTATCTAGTATTCCTTCTACCGGATGCCAGTTTATGTTTTTGTGGAGTCGCCAAGTGAAATATTGAAAAATCCTTAAAATTGTGTGTACTCTATGTTCACTATCAAGGAGTAACACTTTCAACGAAATAAATGTCATTTTCCCAGGGAAAAATTTTGTAACTTTGCTCCCCGACAATGGCACCATAAAGATGTTGTTCCTGAGTCTGTACTTAAGGCTTAAAAGTACAGTGTCAAGGCATACGAAAGTAGGTTAAATATGGATAAGAGGGTAACATCAACCTTCGGTAAAGGAAACTAGGGAATATTTCTACGTTGGCGTTGTCTAGCTTCCAATTGCTCTTGAGTAGTTATATCTTGTTCAATGGCTGCCCATGAACTTTCAAGTTCCTCCCGCTTATTAGCAGTTTTAAGTATTATGTCAAAAAGGTTTAAATCAATATGCGTTTGATTAGATAGTCCGGGTTCGATATTAGGCTGTGTTGGTGTAGGGACAGTCATTGAGGAATAGTAAGAGTAGGGAAGGATTCAAAGAGAGATTAAAGCTGTCTCGATTTGGTCAAATAAAAGATAATTTTTTACTTTTTAAGAATAAAATAGGAAAGAAAATTGAAGGCTCTTTCCCATAATTGTATTATATTCTAATATAAGGGTGTGAGGTGAGAGAAAAACATTTAGCTGCATATAACGCAAGGTTCCTGTCAAAAAAAAAACTCACATATAAACAGAAGAGGAAATTAGTAAGGAAATAAATGACATAGAAAAAATATATGTAGAATTTTGTAAGTGCAGATTGGTCTTACACCCGCTAATAGTTGGTGCAGAGGAAAGACAATAACCAATTACAGAAAAATGAAATACTTTCATTATAGTAGTGGTAGTACTAAAGTATAATGAAACACATCAATTATGAATAATGGAATGAAATGAAACATGAAACACGAAGAAACAAACTTGTAACATAGTCTTGACGGAATCGAGAATCTCCAGATTTGCTTATATTAACTTCTCGAATGCAAAAACTCTATTACAATCGACACAAAAAAGGTCCAGCCTTGTTTATTTTGTTTTGTGATATATTTATACAACTTTACAGATCAGTTAGATTCTCAACGGTTACACAAATTCGGTTACAACCGAGAGGAGCACAATTTCTCCCTTTCTCCTACTCTATCTTTACTTGGTGCTAGGTGCTCGTCTTCGCGCGATTTTAGTGCAGGCGATACATCTTTCCACAAAATGAGATATGAGCTGTGAAGGTTCCGCTTGACAGCTGGCCTCGACGAAGTAACATTCTCAGGCTAACTGTTGCATCTTGTCCCCCATTTGTGCATCGACGATGTCGAGGGCACTTAGTTGTGTGGTGGGTTTGATCAAGTGCTTATCAACTTTGGCCATGTCCACTGTATCCATATGGGAGATGTTAGCCAAATATCTCTCATATTTTTCCTTCAGATCGAGTGAGATCTGTTCCACATTTATTTGCATCAATGCTTCTGCATCGCCTCGGCTGTCAATATCCAACAGCTCGCCATCTATGGAATTAAAAGATTCTTCTAAAGAGTGGGTTACCTTTTGGGCTTGTTCCTTTCCCAGGGCAATGTTATGCTCCCAATCTTTCAATAGAATATTGCCTCTGGTTTGTTCAGGGATGGCAAGCCCAGGAGCGCCTGCCGAAATCCTGCTATTTGTGGCGATTACTGCATCCTGGAAAGAAACCTGAGCCACTTCGGCCTCCCTTTCCTTGGCAGTCAGGTTCTTGGACACTTGATTCACCAAGAGACAGTTCTCCCGGATATCTCCTATCCTGGCAAGAAAATTCTGCTGTACTGAAAAGATTTTGCTCTAAATCTCGTTGGCTCAGGATTTAAATATGTCAATGTTTATTTCTCTGCTCTCAGAAATTTCTGCCCAAACCTACAATTGTTGAATCAAATTTCTCTATTGGCTCACCTGCGCTCTACCATCTCAGACCACCAACTGTGATTTCTCAAGCTTGGTCTTGAGCATTTATATTTCATTTTTGTCGGCCACCCTGGCCTGTTCTATCTCCACACTAACCTGACCTTTAGCATTTTCTGTGACTGTAGCCAATCTAGCCTCGAGGGTCCTGATTAGGCGATTTTTCCTTTTTAATTGGTTATTAAAAATCCCAACTGAGAATTGATTTGTTGAAGCATATGCCCCCAGCGTTCCCGCGATTTCAGTGGCGAGTTGGTCACTTTTCTTATTTTTTCCATCGGTCATGATTTTATATTTTTTTATAGTGGAATCTCCTTGATAGAACTCTCTTTTCACTACCGCCTTCCTCTTTTTATCAAAAAAGAACTCATTTGGAGGGAGTTCCTCTGCTCTAATGGGCCTCAGTTCTTCATTAAATATCCATCCCTTGCCGACATTTCCCTGTGCCGACTGCAAGGGTGTGACCGAGGTGATGGGCTCTCCTATTTGTTTTGTCGATTCTCTTGGAGTACCGATGAGATTCTACTCCTTTGGCGTCGCCAGAGTCTCTATTTCAGTCTCTGGTTTCTGTTCCCTTGGTGGGCCTGAATTTTTTACATCCACCTCTGAACTCTGTTCCCTAGGTGGGTCCAGAGTCTTCTCTTCTGCTTCAGGATTATTTATTTTCTCCCCTTCCTAGTGTTTTCTGAGGTTAGAAATTGCATCCTCAGAACCTCCAGCATCCTTCTGTTTCACCTCAGAAACACCCAAACCCCCCAACACAGTGGGAAGGCTTCTGCGTCTATGTTCCTGGAATTTTAATACAAATGTTGTGTCTTCGGGTGCTAATGATTGGATCTGGGCTAGCACTTCTTCATACGATCTCGCCCCTTGGAAAACGTCATCCGAGGGTGAATTTTCATGCTCAAATCTCTTGAGACCACAATGAGCCAAATGGTTGCTCACAACCCTTTGTGGATCATGTTTTTTAACTTCGATGGAGACAAAACTTAGGTCCTCCAGGGTAGTAGCCTCGGCTTTGGCATGCCCAAAATCTAATAAAGAATATGAATTCAGCCGAATAGGAAAAGAAGGCCATACCTTCTTTGATTAACCCTTGAGTTATTTTCTCACCCATCCAATTACCATTTGCCAGGCGACCTCTCGACAAGCCAGCTTGTCGGGGATGAACAAGGGCAGCGCATGAGGGGGAACAGAAGCCTTGAAAACTCTGAAATACGAAAACTCTACCTCCACATACCAATCCGCTATGCCACTCAGACCTATTGCAATGCTATCCGAGACACGAGGTGGTGGGTGCCCAAAAATGGCGATATGCAGGGGCACCATCACCCAGTTAAAAATCTCATATATGAACTTTTCTGCTTTATTCTCCCATAGTTTGTCATGATACTAGTGCACGGGTTTTTCTTGGGTTGGATTCCAAGCCCAGCTCATCAAGGGGAATGGTGTCATGGAACATACTACGTCCATGATATATGCTGACATGAAAAACGAGGATGGTTTCCCACTTTCCTTTTGCTCTCGATACTCTGTGACCCTGTTGGCCAGACTGTTTGAGAGCATCTTGGCCCAATTAAATGAGCAATCTTCTGCGACCCAAAACAGTAGAGGCACCCACGCAATGTAGAAATGTGTTGTGTCTTCTCTCCCAAATAGCCGGCATGTCATCATGGCCACATATTTATACTGTGGCTCCAAAGAAGAGATAGAATAAACACCCTGGTAATTTGCTCTGAATTTTGCGGAGTGTGAAACCCAATCTTTGATCAAACCGGGCTTGGTTTTTTCATACTGGATGCACTCTTTCTCTTTGAATTCATCCAGGAACTCGGCACCATATGTGTATTCAGACATTGAAGGTAGCTTGTACATGGTTTATAGATGCTCGGGCCTAAAAGTACCGACAGTAACTCGCTGGCTATTCATGATCGTCCTGATGGGTAAGTCTACGTGGTCCAATGCCCACCGGATCATGTCGTAATACGGAAGCAACCGTGGCCTGGTTGCTACTCTGTGCATCCCCGATTGGACGATTATCTTGTACTTGATGTGTAGATCATCCCTTTCAATGTCGTCAAAGTCGTCTGAGTAATCCACCAATTCTACTTGCAGAACATTTGAGACAAATGACCAGTCGGGGATCGAGTCAACACTTCGGGGTGAAGTATCAGCTACATTGTGTGAGCCCTATCCCACGACTTCTACATTTTCCTTCGCTACTTTCCGCGGAGCCATGGCCACAGTTTGCATTTTTTCTCTTCTTCGATAGAACTGCGTATACATGCAGAAAGTAATTAACTCAGAAACGATGAGCTCCACATGCTATGAAAAATGCATAATGAAACGTAGCTCTCGCATATATTTAAAAAAAACGGTACCTTTCAAAAAAAGCCTGTCAATTTGAAATTAGAAATAACTTATGCTATAAAAATCCGATCTTACACATAGATTTACCTTATCTTCCCATTAATGTCATAAATTTTGGCGGTTTGACAGTCAGTCGGAGTATGGAGAGAAAATAGTTACCTCGGGGAGCATGCAAGCCTAGAGGTACGGGACATATCTTGCTTTATTTTAAATTATCAAAGCTTAGCAACGTTAATAACTTTCTCGCTTTTCGCTGCATCGTGGATTTCCTTTTAACTTTTTGAGTCTTCAACTCGCGAGACTGCGAGGACCGATTTTGTCTTAATTAACAGTAATCGTGATTTGGAGAATTATTAATTTTATAATCAATTTATTCGCCATATCGCGACTCAGAATTTCGAAGACAAGTTTTTGGGAGATTAGTATGCCAAGTCACGAAACTGCGAGATGGCGATAATTAAGACTCAATTACGGGGAGGGAAATCTTAGATTAGGCGATTAATTAATCATGCTATAATTACGTCATGACTTCGTGAGTTGGAGTCTTAGACAATGTAACTTTCTAAAAGATAGTGATGAGTGGTGAAGCGTCGAGAACATATTTTAACCATGGTTAGTCTTTTTTGCCTTAACTCCTTGACCAGGGTTAGCCCGAAAGAACCTCGTGTTCTCGGCTCTCGGAGCTGTAAAAATAAAAATTCAAACTTAGTGACTGTCGAGGCGCGAAACCCCGACGACGTCTAATCACTAAGTTAAATTATATTACCCTGGTTACTGTCTTGACTGAAAATTTAAAACGACTTCGTTGTTTCGTGACTCGGGACGTGTGAATTCATGATTTATATTATCCGACCTGTGAGATCCCGAAGTAAAACAAAGAGAGAGACATTCTTAAGAAAGTAGATGTGTTTCGAGAGTGGAAAAGCATCGCTGCTTATGTGACAAGGTTGCAGAGTTTCAAGATCTCGGAAGGAAAAAGAAAATCAATCTTTAGATTTCAAGCATCAAAAATTGAAAATTGTGCAAGGTAAAAATAAAACAAGGGTGGCTCCAACACCTCCCTTGAAATACGATCTTCTTTACTTATGATTTCCTCTGAAATTCGACTTGTGTATCAAATGAATGTATAGTGATATTTATTTATACCATTTATGTCACTTCCTTTTAACATTAGGGCCGACGTGACACTTTCTTATTTTGTAATTATTTTCTTTAATTACTTCAGGGCCTAGATGTACTTCCTTCTTCAATTCACTTTGTCATCTTCAAAAATTCATTTCTCCTCAACCACGAGGATCCACATGACGTGCCACATACGACCAGAACAAACATGATGCATACTATACATGCATGGGTGTTTTATCTTCATGTGCATTGTCCTTCATGTCCAAATACCTTCATCAATCTTTTTGTCCAAAACCAATGACTAGGGTTGACATCAATGACTACAACCAATATTCTAACAATCTCCCCCTTTCTCATTGATGGAAACAATCATCCTCCCCCTATCATCATGATCCCAATTTATCTCCCCCTTTGACATCAATGGAAAAGGGTAGGGATTATCCCCCTGTGTTCAATGGCATAAGGTGATCTTCTTCTTTGGGGTTGCTCCCCCTGAGCATGTGGCACTCAATAATACTTCATCCTTGTTTTTGGTCTTTGGGACTTTTTCTTCCTTGGAATCCTTTTGTGTGGATTTTGTCTTCTCTCTCTTCTTCATGTCTAGGATGTATATGTTGTTCGATCTTCTTGTTGCAGATGCAACTAATCTTCCTGAGTTATTTTCTCTAATTTTACATTTTTGGGAGTCAAACGTAACAGTGTATCCTTGGTCACAACTTTTACTAACACTAAGTAGATTATTCTTCAAGTCTTCAACCAATAGGACATTCTTTGATTTTACATTTTTTCTTCCAAGATATACTACACCTTCTCCAAGTATTTTGGCAAATGTGTCATCTCCAAATGCAACATTGCCACCCTTTCTCTTCAAGCTGATGAATTTGTCTTGATCCCCGGTCATGTGTGAAGAACATCCACTTTCTATGTACCATTGATCTTCTTCTTTACATTCTTAAGTGGTTAATTCTATTCAACAATATTTATTGTTTGGAATCTCTTTCCTTCTCCATATTGTGGTTGGCATAGGGACATATTCATTCATATATCTGCAATCTCGTGCTTTGTGACCAAGATAATTACATTTGTTGCATACAATATTTTTGTCCATCAATGGGGAAAATGAACTGTAAATTATGTTGACAAATCTATGATTATTTCCATATATTCTATTTACACCTTTCATGTTTCTTGCAGATTTGTTACTTTCATTGATTCCACAATTAATTGCCTTATGTCTAAAATTTTTGCAAGTATAGCAATGACCAAGAAAGAAGTTTTGATACCTTGGAGTAAGTGCCCTTATTTGTGATGTATTCCATCTAATTTCATGATCTACTCTTATTTAGTTTCCTTCATACTGATTGAAGCTTCTTTGATTCCTCAAGGTAGGAGGTCTTCTTGGATATTCATCATTTTTGTAATCATTCCTTCTTTTTGGTATCCTGGTCCACTTCTCATCAACTGTCTTTGTAGCTCTTTATTCAACCTTCTTGTTGGTATTTGCATATTCTTTGTATGAAGTTTCACCCATGCAGCCAAGATGTGTTAAGTATTTTGGCACTTGAGAGTTTCTTAAGCTCTTCCTCAATGTAACAAATTCTTATTCAAGTTTCTCACAATCTTCTTCTTTCTTCATCATTTGGACATATACTTCTCTTATTATTCTTTCTTCTTCAAGTAGATTTTTCAAGGAAATGTTTTCTTCTCTTAGTTTTTCAAAGTCTTCTAATTGTTTATTCAAGATTACAATTGTCTTTTCACAACTACCCAATTCACTTCTTAGTTTTCTATGCATGCTTTTGAGCTTGCTATTTTCAATCTTAACATGCTTCAATTTTTTAAGATTCTCATCTTCTTGTTGAATAATTTTTGCTTCATGATTTTATTCTTCTTCATTAGAATTTTCTTTTTTAGTGTCATCTCTTTCAATCCTTTCATGAGGACATTCAAATTCAACATGTCCTACTCCTTCACAATTAAAGCAAAAGAACTGACCTCTATTTGCTTCTTTGAATATGAGATGTAATTTTCTTCAACTTCTTCTTCTTCTTATGCTTCTTCCCTTGCATAAAGGTATTTTAGCTTATCCCAAATCTCTTTTGATGATGCACATGATCCCACCTTGGATTTCACTGAATCTATCAATCCATCTAGGATGGTATCTATTGCCAATTTATTGTTCCTTTTTTCTTCCTTCTGAACTGCAGTATTTGGTTTCTTCAAAGCATTGTATCTTGAAGCAACTGAGAAACAAACATCTTCCCCAAGAGATTTTAAGTAAGTTTCCATTCTATTACTCCAGTATTCAAAATTGCTTCCATCAAATGGTGGAATTGTTGGCATGTTTTACAGGCAGCTTGTCATTGACAGCAAGTACAACAACGATGGATTATTTTGGGTAGACGCTACAGAGAAAGCTCAACATGATCAGAGTATGCAGTGATGGATCCCATTGGGAATTCTCGGTGAACTTTAGATCTAATCCCAAGGTCCGACCGGCATTAGATCCAGGAGAACCTGCAAGATCTTTAATGACCCAGGTGAAGCGGGGTATGAAATAAAGAAAGGAAGACAATTTTGGTTACCAAGAGATGGAGAAGTCAGAGACTCTCAACATCAAGAGTCTCGAAGTGCTGAAATGAGAAACCCTGAAATCACAAAATAGGTGCATCGCTGAAAGTTTTGGATACCGGGATTTTGGTTACCGAGAGATGGAGATGTCAAAGACTAACATCATCAGGAGTCCCAAAGTGATGAAATGCAAAAACCCAAAATAGGCACATCACTTGGAGTACTGGATACCAGGATTTCGGATACCAGGAGATGGAAATGACAAAGACTCTCATCATAAGGAGTCTTGAAGTCGTGAAACCAGAAATCACGATATGAGAAATCATGAAGTGATCTGGGCCGACAGTTCCAGGAAGTGAATGTGGAAGACCACATCAGAAAGGACATGTGGAAGACCATGACACGTGGCATGATTAGACAACGACAAGTGTCAAGTTGATTTGGAATTTCAGGCCACTGGAATTCACATTTATGAGTGACATGTGGTAGCCACTCGGGTCACGACATGTCATCAAGTAATGCGAGACTGACCTCACTCCGAGAGGTTTTGCTTCAGAGTTTTATCACTATCACTCCCCCAAAGTCCCGAATGATGAAGTCCCGGGGTAGAGAATAACTGTTGAATCATTGAGGGTGTGGACCGTTGATCCAACTCCATTTCGAAGCTTTGGATACCGAGAGTTGGAAGAGTCAAGTGACGGGACTCTTCATCGCAAGAATCATGAAAGGCCAAAATGCAAATTGTTGAAATGATCGAAGCTAGCGCAACCAAGATCCATTTCGAAGCTTCGGATATTGGGACACGGATCTTCAAGAACACATCGCCACAGGAATACCGAAGTGCCGAAATGAGAAATTGTGAAATGCATCTTTTGAATAAATATATGGTCACAACCATTGGTCACATCAGCAAGAGATAGAGGAAAGAGCTAGAGCAACCAAGCTCCATTTCGGGGATCATGATATGGATTGTTGAGACACTTGATCACACAAATGTCAAATTGCTGAAAATCTGAAATGTGAAACACGGTTAGGCTCAGCTAGAGGTCACAACCTTTGGTCACATCAGTGAAAGATGGGGGGAGGAGTTAGTAAATACTAGATCCTTTTCAGAGTTTTGAGGGTCAGGAAATGGAGAGTAATAAAATCCTCCACCACGGTGATCCCAAAATAACGAAGAGAAAAATTCTGAAATGAATGCAAAACTAATGAAAGTCATCCAATGGTGTAGATGAAATTGAATCAAATCGGAGGGCTATTGTTGCACTTCAAAATATAAATGATAGAAACAAATGATGGTTTCTTCTAGAGGATGAGCTCATCTATGAAAGAGAAGATGAAGAGTCTCAACTACTAGAGAATTTGAGGAATCTCCACATAACATCTAGTGATGATGGATGCGTGAGAAAAATGGGTGAGAGAAGCTGAAGATTTGTGATGATGATCAGGTAGAGCACTCGAGATGGGGGGATCATGCAAAATAATGGAAAGATATCATGCACAAGGAGGACATAGACCATACGTATGCAGAACAAGGAAGAGATGGGAGTTGTTGTTGTTATGAGGGATTAAGGTGTGAAGAAGGAGGGGCATGCAGCAGGTGAAATGGACAGAAGAAAAAAGGTGCATTGAAAGGGAATGGTGTAAAAAGAAAAAGAGGTAGAAGAACAAAACACATAATGGATAAATGCAGAAAGACAGTGAGGAAGATAGAGAAGCAAAATCTTGCAGGACAGTGAGCAGACTGGTAAGTTGTTGTTGAACACTATCTCACTGTAATAAATTTCAGTAATTCATATTCATAAACCAGGGTGGTAGGGAGGTGCTAGGGAGGAATGGTGTCCTCAGAGGTTCAAATGGGTGCTTGAACTTAGGGAGTTGGTGCTAGAGAAACCAGGGAGTTGGTGCTCCCTTCTAGTTGGTGCTAGAGAAACCAGGGAGTTGGTGCTTCCTTCTAGTGGGTTCTAGAGAAAATAGAGAGTTGGTGCTCTCAGCAAGTTGCAGCTTGCAAAACAGAGGTTGTAGCCTCACAATGAGTAGGTTCTCATATGTATTATAATGTAAATAATGTAAATAATTATTATCATATAAAGAAGAAGAGGTTTTTACCCTTTATGGGTTTCCTCGGGAAATATTTGTCTCTATGTATCTCATATATGTGACTAATACTGAATGTGCCATTTCTTATTTTCCTGCATTATTATGATTATTAGTGAGTGCCTTGTAGAGAATTTAAAACAAGCATAATTGTTTAAGCACGGTAGCAACTGATTCACCCCCCCCCTCTTAGTTGTCCAAAAATTGGTATCAGAGATGACCCCTTTTGTCTAAGGGTAGATCCTAGAGCTTAAACATGTCAAGCCATGAAGGAAATTCAACCAATAAGGCCCCTTTGTTCAATGGAACAAACTTTGACTTCTGGAAAGTTAGAATGAGAACCTACATAATGGCTTTAGGTGCAGATGTCAGGGATGTGGTAGATATTGGTTATGTAAAGCCAGTTGTACTAGCTAATAAGGATGACAAGCTAGAATTTAGCTTCAACACTAAGGCTATGAGTGCTATCTTGAGTGGACTTGCAGAAGTAGAATTCATAAAAGTTATGCACCTAGGAATTGCCAAAGAAATGTGGGACAAACTCATTAGCAGTTATGAAGGTAGTGAGAAGGTAAAGGACACCAAGATTCAAACCTACAGAACACAGCTTGAACAGATGAAGATGAAGGAATATGAAACCATTGGAAAATACTTTCTGAGAATAGAAGAAATGGTAAATGCAATGAAAGAACTTGGTGAAACAATTGAGGAACCTTCTTTAATTCAGAAAATCTTGAGATCTCTCCCAGATAGGTTCAATCTAAAGGTATCTACTATAGAAGAACTAAATGATCTAAAAACCTTGGAGTTTGATCAACTTCTAGGAACATTGACTGCATATGAAATGATAATAGTTAAAGATAAACCCACCTCCAGAGAAGCATCATTTAAGGCAGACAAGAATGAGGATTCTGAGCCCGATGAAATTGAAGCAAAATTTGTGAAGAGACTGAAGAAGGGATTTGACAAATACAAAGGTAAAATGCATTTCAAATGTTTCAACTGTGGTAGGATAGGTCATTTTTCAAATAAATGTCCCCACAAAGGAAAGGATCAGACATGTGATGATGAGGAGAAGTACAAACACAGAAATTTCTTTAAAGAGAATAAATTTAAGAAGAAAAGTCTATGCGTAAACAATGATGATGAACCTTCAAATGATGAAGTCAATGAATCATCTATTGAAGATAAACTAAATGACTTCATACTTATGGCCAAAGAGGATT
>JZKD02S0918845.1:0-13928 GCA_000966675.3 Picea glauca | reverse complement strand
AAGCATTTGATTATCATTATGAGGCGTTATGGGTTGATGACATGTTGTTTTGATGCATTGACATAGACAGGTGCTATTGACTCAGTTTTACTGAGTGTGAAGGATTTTGGACCTCGAGGATGTAGAGGCATTGATGGAACCCCTTGGACTTCAGATTGAGTCAAGGAGTGGTCAATTGGGGGTTTGATTGTTGTATATATGACATTTATGCATCTGACTAGATGATATGATTATGGATACTATATCTGACATGATTCGTTGATGATGTAGGTTGACGATAGCTTGCCAACCAGACTCACACGTACTGGAGTAGAGGGATCACACACGACTACCATAGACATTGAGGGAGAGGTGTGGAAAAAATCCCTGCCACAACCTACTAGCACTCTCGTTGTGGCTCGAACTGTAGGTTAATGATTACCTAGTTCGAGAAGACCCATGATGTCGTGAGGGACGACTGTGATAGTCGCTCACGATGATTCTAAGGGGCACACAATAAGGCAGGGGCCTTATTCCTTAGATTCCCTTATTCTCCCACAAGATCACCTGGTGGAGTATTAAGTCCAGGGGTTTTTGATGTCTACCAAGTTAGTCAAGAGGCGAGTGGCACCCTTGGAGCACGTAGTGCGTCTTGAAGGGCATGTCACGTTTTTAATTAATAAATGGATAAGCCTAGATGGCCTTAGGAAGAATAACATGATAAGGAAGATTTACAACTTTCCCCCTAATAAAATGTCGCCCAGCCTAGGAAAATAAAGTCTAGGTCTAAGTGATACTTGTGATAATTTTTTTATCTATTTATATAAAAAAATAAAAATAAAATAAAATAAATCATAATGATAATCATCATTAATCATGTGATGAGAAGGGGGTAAGTAATTCATTTAATTTATAAAAAAATATTTTGGGGGATATAATTTTAAAAGGGGGAAAAGGGGAAATAATTGTTTTGTGTCTTATGTTAATTAAAAATTTATTAACTAAAAAGGAAAAAGGGAAAACGTTAATTTTCTACACCTCCCAGTTTGAGTTTTAAATGAAAAGGGAAAGAGCGAAATGTAAAAGAAATAGGAAACTAGGAAAAAGAGGGAAACATAAAAAGAAAGAGGAAACACAAGGAAAAAAAGAAAAACAAAAAGATTAACTTAGAATGGTATCTATCATTTAAGAACTTTCTAAATTAAACTCAACTAGTAAATTAGTAAGGGGAAAGTCATTAAAACTTGTAAGGGAATATGGGGACACCTAGGAGTGATTCTAGGAATGGCTTTAGGTGGGTGAGGGAAATAGGGGTAATTAATTTTTCAAGGAAATTAATTTTTGGTGTAATGAAGGGGATGGGTGACACATGTACGGGGAGGATTTTTATGAATTAAATTATAAAAAAATATAGTAAATGGGAAATTGGGAAAGTACATGACTTAGAAACTCTATATAAAGGAGGGAGGAGGAGGAGGATGGATCTCGTCTGTTATGCGTAACGTTACGCTGCAGAATTTTAGACTTGATTGACTTAGCTTGTGGGAGTTGGGATACCCAGGTCGATGAGGAGTGGTATCTCGACCTTGCGAGGCAAGCTGGGAGCTAGTTTATCTTCGGTTTAGAGTGTGTGGCCCCTTTGCGGCTTGGGGGGATAAGGGAGAACAAGAGTACCCCTAGCGTTGGCTGGGAGGTACCGGTGAAGTCTCATAGGTCAACAAGTAGGAGCTGCATGAAGTGCGCAAGACAACAACTCAAAGGATGAAACTTGGGCTACAGTACGCTTCCTTTATTTCTGTCTGGTAGATTATTAGTACACTTTACGCTTTTAGTTTTGTACATTTAATTGGGTAAGGAAAATGATTGACTTAGAATTTTAATTGATAACAAAATTTCCCCCATAGCCTTAAGCTCGTTGTCGATTGATTCCCTTGGCTTTCGATTCCCTACATGTTGTGACCATCCTATGGTTTTATTTCTTTGTGATGAGTTTGTTCTTTTTTTCTTCGCCTTCGTCCCTAGCTCATTATTCCATGCCTGAGCAGTCATCTAGGAGCTAGATCGACAGTCGTCACTTCAGTCTTAATAGACCTATAGATCCAAACGCCCTGCTTTTCTGTGCGTGGATGATGAGCGAAGGATGTTTCTACCCACCCGTCTAACCCTGTAGATTTTTCCTAGTCGAGGGATCGTATTACGCCCTCTTGCAATTGATATGACCTTCGTGTTGTTGGCATGATCTCTGTGTTTTTTTTAATAAATTGAATTCTGCGTTTTCTTGGAATGGTCATCTTTGCTATTGTTGGGATGATTTTCTCTTCGTTTTCAAAATGCTTAAACCCTGGTGTAATCTATGTGACTAATGTGATTGCCTCTATGGTTTCTTATGTCTTACCGTGTGACTTAGCATTTATGGAAGAGTTGTCAATTTAAGAGATTGTTATGTTTCTCATTTTATTCAACAATTTGTTGTGTGTTCAATTCTTTTTTTAGCATTTGCTGTATATTTACTCCTCTGCTTACTTGTTATATAAAGGCGGTGTTATAACTTGTGATCAAATGACTTAGCTGATATTGAGTCGAATGTTTGTTTTAATTTTATTCTGAAAATCACTGTTAGATTGTACCCTTCGAGCACTGGAAGGCCCATGACTGAAAACAAAACATTTGTCTGTGTTTTGTGACTTGGTCTAAATATTTTTTTTCTCAGCGATACTACCTGGAGGGCGAATGCATTCTAGCATTGATTTTTTTTGGTTGCCTACAATTTGGCCATTATAAAGTGATACAGGAGCATAGACTTAATTTCAAATCTTATCATTGGCTGTTGCAAGTCAAGTCAATTCTTATTAAAGACAGTGGGCTCTCTTAAATTTGTTTTATGGTATTTAGAAAAGGTTGAATAAATTTGTTAAGGATCTCTAATCTTAACTCTGTAACAATTGCTAGGATTTAATAAGGATTATAGCATGAAGAATAGGATCTAGACTAACTAGATGACTCGATCCAAATTTAGTGGATCTGAGAAAACCTAATTTCTGTGTGAAGAAACCCTTGTGTTCAAATTGTTTACTATGCATAATCAAGTGAAGGAATTTGTATCGAACTGCCCAAAAATGATATAAACTACATATTCAGGAGGCGTTTATGAAATTTTGTAAGTGATTGTGGATTCTATTGTAGTTTCATTGAAATCACACTTAGTTCATGAATATACAGTTATATATATATTGAAGTCATTGTACTCACACAGAGAGAGAAGGTCGAGAGACACAAGGAATGGAGAGAAATTTGCCATATATAATAAAACTTCTCTAATCTTTATGATGTAGCCTTGTTGTCGAAATTGTTTGTTGTGTGTTAATAGAAAGGGAGAATTCACATTATTCTCTCAGAAAATTGACAAATTCATGATTCAGGGATGCATTGGATTTCAGTAAGTTCATTCATGTTTTCTGCATCCACCTATTGGATTTCTACTGGAATTGTGAAGAATTTAGTTCAACTCCATACAAATCTGTCACACACAGAAAAGTGTAAACAATGTACAAGTTCCAAAACCTATAGTTTAGTTTCATGACACTGCGACTTGACTGTATAATAAGACTGTGATTTTCCTTTTTAGATAGCTATTATTAGGTATGACAGTGAATCCACCTAGCCAAGTTTTGATAGCGATGGCAACAATTTATTTAATGACTATAAATTTATTGTTTAGGGACATAAATTTTAGTAAAGACAACATAGATTTAGCTTTTACACTGACTGCAATTGATTCTTGTCAGACCACACCCTCACCTTACTGTCAATAGTCCATGCCTTGATTTTTCAGCAGGGGTTTATTTAATGAAAAGATAATTATGTTTATGGTCAAACTCGTTTTTACTCAACAACTTAATGGGTATTAGACCGCTGGTAAAATCCTACTACTGTTATTTGGCTAGATAGTTTTTCGGAAGGCAGTTCGTTAATAGCATTTTAATAATAAGCACTATGAATGATAACTAGAATGTTCCTTTTTATTTATATTGGTATTGCTAAGAATATATTGTGTTAATGGTAGATTGAATTGCAATTATTGTCTAATTTTTCATTTAGGCTTACGAATTAGGTTGCACTTAAGGTTTATTTAGCCTTGCACATTATTGACTATTAGTCATTTAGAATTGCTAATTTAGAAATATGATTAATTTAATTCAATATATATTTATTGTTTAATTTGGTAAATTCGACTCTCTCTAAGTTAGATTTGTATATCATGTTAAGTTAGGTTTGTAAATCACTAACTATTTGTATTTTAGACTAGGTAATTTAGATATGTTTTTAACGCTAATTTAGATCGTACGTATTGACTAGTTTAGACTTGATAAAAGGGTTGGGTTGTTGACGAAGGCATGCATTGGATTGTGTCTTCCCTTTTTTTCGTCCTCTGGCATCTCGTCGACTTGTTGTTGGGGTATGGGCGTGGTTTTCTTATCGGTATTAGGCTCCTAGTGCATCGGATTATCCAAATTCCTCGTTCTATATAGGATGTGTTGTGCCAAGGTTATTGACGCGTCTATCACTTGGTGATGGCATTATTCCTGATGAGGGGATCATGGCGCATCGTATTGGATAGCGACGAACGAGAACTTGGCCAGAGTCTGTGCATTTTGTGTGACTATTGTCGAGCGTTATAAGTTTCTTTTGGCGCCTGGGTGGAATGCCTTCATGCGTTTGGTTCACACACCTTGAGGTTATAGTCTTGTTCGTCAAGGTCATTGTGTCGGGAGGGGGGTGTTGTCCCTTAGCTTGTAGGCATGTCTTGTTTGCGTTGGGTGAGTAGTCGTTTCTCCTTATTGTTCTACACATGATTCACCTAGTTGCTCTTGATCTAGTGCGTGGATTCATAGTTGCATATTTCCTGGACTACGTTCTTTCATTCATCATCAATTGTGAGGTTAAACTGTTGTTGGTGTCACCTTCTTGCCCCCCCCCCAAAAAAATGCACTTATCCCTAACAATGTCACAAATTGGAGAACCTTCATTGATGGTCAACTTATTGTAGATTTTCTGACTTGTGAGGGGAATTTCTAGAACGTTTTTATAGATGATGAATACCATTTAAAAGATCTTGAAAATCCTCAAAGTGACAAAAAAGGCTTGAAAAACAATGTCATTCCTAGAAATGTGGTTACCTTTGATTTTTATTTTTATTTTTTATCTTCATGATACTTTTAAAAAGCCACCAATGTAAAAACACATTGGTAGTACGAGATGATTAATCTGGGAATATAACATGACCCCCAAAATGTAAACTTGTGCTCATACTATACAAAAGTGGAGAGACATGGATACATCAAGTTATTCAAGTGGTAAAAAGATTTGTTTTCTTTGACTTATGATGACCCAAAGACCCTAAGCCCCCTTATATTCCATGATCACCTTCATACACCTTGTTTTTCCTAGAAGATATCAAAATATAAATTGATTTGTTTGAGAACATGGATCCTTATCTTCAAGTCCCCCTTCACCCACAACTTGAGAAACTCTAGGACCTTATGAGGCATCCAATTTCTCTTCATCTCAACCAAAACCCAAGCTAATAGTAATTTCTGTGTTATTTATTATGATTTATAAACCATCATTACCCCCATATTAGGCCCCTCCAAGAATTTATTTACTAACACATGTTGACAACATACATGTAGAGAGGATTCTCAAGTTGAAAATTACCTTTTGAGGGATACTGGTGACTCTAGAGTTGCACGGCCATATTATATGCCAATAGGTGTCAAGAGCTTGCACCTCATTATGAAAAAACCTCATTTTCTCTTCCCACTTTATGTTGAACTCTCAAGCTACACCCTCAACTTCTTTGGTGATAAATGTAGAATAGGTTCTAGCATTTTTTCTTAACCTTGACTCTTTTGAGGATGAGGACACTTCCCTTTCACCCTCTACTTAACGAATTGGTGCTTTTGATTGATCCTTTATGCGTCCTTCATGAATAACCTTGTAAAGGAAGATGAAATATTCTCTTTTTAGATCGCCAACTTTGCAAAAGAAAGAACATGTAAAGGGTATGTTTTGGTAATCAAGAATTTGTGAAAAACCCATTTACTATCCAACATTCATAGGAGTCCAAACTCACACAAAGTCAAGCTACATAGTTTTTAACCTTTTCCCTAGCTCTGTCATCAATGGCAATTAACCATCTTGTCTTATTCCTAATCATTTCTGAAAGTGACAAATGTCACAATTCTACCCAAAGATTAGGTATTTTTACCTAGACTACTTATAAGTCTACCTTTTCATTCATGGGATAAAAAAAAGGCTTAAAGGTTCAAACATAAGGAAAAATTACTCCATACCCAAGGGTGCTTTAATTTTTTTTCACCATATTGAGAAACCTTAAAGGGGAAAATCAACCATCCTTAAGCCAAGACATGAAAAATGATTTCCATTGACACTTAATCTATGAATCCAAGGATACTTCAGAAATAAAACTCTAGTGGAATTTCCCCACTAATGCAAATTATGAATAATGCACATTTTTTTTCCAAATAGATATCCTCCCCTAACACCAAACGTAACCTCTCTTTCTAAGTTGTACAATTATCTTTCCTTCTTGAGTGAACAACTTATGCCTTGTTCAAAAACTTCTTAAGATCCCCAAAAGCTAGTTTTTCTAGTTTCCTTTTGACCACCCTCATCTACACATTGGTGACACTTGAAAGAGTCAATGACTAGTGGATAAGGAGAACCATTAAGTCGATCCATAATGATGGAAACTACACTAGTTATGAACCTCACTTCTTTGTCATTATTTGAACTTGATTCCTTTAGACAATTTCATCATTAATAAATTTGTTGCTGAATTGATTTTCAAACCTTCCATCCCTAACAATATCACAAATTGGAGAACATTCAATGATGGTCAACTTATTGTAGATTTTTAGACTTGTGAGGGGACTTTCTAGAACGTTGTTATAGATGATGAAGACCATTTAAAAGATCTTGAAAATCCTCAAAGTGACATAAAAGGCTTGAAAAACAATGTCATCCCTAGAAATGTGGTTACCTTCGATTTTATTTTTATTTTTTATCTTCATGATATTTTTAAAAATCCACCAATGTAAAAACACATAGTTCCTCTATGTAGTANTTGGGTAAGGAAAATGATTGACTTAGAATTTTAATTGATAACAAAATTTCCCCCATAGCCTTAAGCTCGTTGTCGATTGATTCCCTTGGCTTTCGATTCCCTACATGTTGTGACCGTCCTATGGTTTTATTTCTTTGTGATGAGTTTGTTCTTTTTTTCTTCGCCTTCGTCCCTAGCTCATTATTCCATGCCTGAGCAGTCAGCTAGGAGCTAGATCGACGGTCGTCACTTCAGTGTTAATAGACCTATAGATCCAAACGCCCTGCTTTTCTGTGCGTGGATGATGAGCGAAGGATGTTTCTACCCACCCGTCTAACCTTGTAAATTTTTCCTGGTCAAGGGATCGTATTACGCCCTCTTGCAATTGATATGACCTTCGTGTTGTTGGCATGATCTTTGTGTTTTTTTAATAAATTGAATTCTGCATTTTCTTGGAATGGTCATCTCTGCAATTGTTGGGACGATTTTCTCTTCGTTTTCAAAATACTTAAACCCTGGTGTAATCTCTGTGACTAATGTGATTGCCTCTACAGTTTCTTATGTCTTACCGAGTGACTCAGCATTTATGGAAGAGTTGTCAATTTAAGAGATTGTTATGTTTCTCATTTTATTCAACAATTTGTTGTGTGTTCAATTCTTTTTTTAGCATTTGTTGTATATTTACTCCTCTTCTTACTTGTTATATAAAGGAAATGTTATAACTTGTGATCGAATGACTTAGCTGATATTGAGCCGAATGTTTGTTTTAATTTTATTCTGAAAATCACTGTTAGACTGTACCCTTCAAGCACTGGAAGGCCCATGACTGAAAACAAAAAAATTGTCTGTGTTTTGTGCCTTGGTCTAAATTTTTTTTTTCTCAACGATACTACCAGGAGGGCAAATGCATTCTAGCATTGATTTTTTTTGGTTGCCTACAATTTGGCCATTATAAAGTGATACAGGAGCATAGACTTAATTTCAAAGCTTATCATTGGTTGTTGCAAGTCAAGTAAATTCTTACTAAAGAGAGTGGGTTCTCTTAAATTTGTTTTATGGTATTTAGAAAAGGTTGAATAAATTTGTTAAGGATCTCTAATCTTAACTCTGTAACAATTGCTAGGATTTAATAAGGATTATAGCATGAAGAATAGGATCTAGACTAACTAGATGACTCGATCCAAATTTAGTGGATCTGAGAAAACCTAATTTCTGTGTGAAGAAACCCTTGTGTTCAAATTGTTTACTATGCATAATCAAGTGAAGGAATTTGTATCGAACTGCCCAAAAATGATATAAACTACATATTCAGGAGGCGTTTATGAAATTTTGTAAGTGATTGTGGATTCTATTGTAGTTTCATTGAAATCACACTTAGTTCATGAATATACAGTTATATATATATTGAAGTCATTGTACTCACACAGAGAGAGAAGGTCGAGAGACACAAGGAATAGAGAGAAATTTTCCATATATAATAAAACTTCTCTAATCTTTATGATGAAGCCTTGTTGTCGAAATTGTTTGTTGTGTGTTAATAGAAAGGGAGAATTCACATTATGCTCTCAGAAAATTGACAAATTCATGATTCAGGGACGCATTGGATTTCGGTAAGTTCATTCATGTTTTCTGCATCCACCTATTGGATTTCTACTGGAATTGTGAAGAATTTAGTTCAACTCTATACAAATCCGTCACACATAGAAAAGTGTAAACAATGTACAAGTTCGAAAACCCGTAGTTTAGTTTCATGACAATGCGACTTGACTGTATAATAAGACTGTGATTTTCCTTTTTAGATAGTTGTTATTAGGTATGACAGTGAATCCACCTAGCCAAGTTTTGATAGCGATGGAAACAATTTATTTAATGACTATAAATTTATTGTTTAGGGACATAAATTTTAGTAAAGACAGCATAGATTTAGCTTTTACACTGACCGCAATTGATTCTTGTCAGACCACACCCTCACCTTACTGTCAATAGTCCATGCCTTGATTTTTCAGCAGGGGTGTATCTAATGAAAAGATAATTATGTTTATGGTCAAACTCGTTTTTACTCAACAACTTAATGGGTATTAGACAGCTGGTAAAATCCTACTACTGTTATTTGGCTAGATAGTTTTTCGGAAGGTAGTTCGTTAATAGCATTTTAATAATAAGCACTATGAATGATAACTAGAATGTTCCTTTTTATTTATATTGGTATTGCTAAGAATAGATTGTGTTAATGGTAGATTGAATTGCAATTATTGTCTAATTTTTCATTTAGGCTTACGAATTAGGTTGCACTTAAGGTTTATTTAGCCTTGCACATTATTGACTAGTAGTCATTTAGACTTGCTAATTTAGAAATATTATTAAGTTAATTCGATATATATTTATTGTTTAATTTGGTAAATTTGACTCTCTCTAAGTTAGATTTGTATATCATGTTAAGTTAGGTTTGTAAATCACTAACTATTTCTATTTTAGACTAGGTAATTTAGATATGTTTTTAACGCTAATTTAGATCGTAAGTATTGACCAGTTTAGACTCGATAAAAGGGTTGGGTTGTTGACGAAGTCATGTATTGGCTTGTGTCTTCCCTTTTTTTCATCCTCTGGCATCTCGTCGACTTGTTGTTGGGGTATGGGTGTGGTTTTCTTATCGGTATTAGGCTCCTAGTGCATCGGATTATCCAAATTCCTCGTTCTAGATAGGATGTGTTGTGCCAAGGTTATTGACGCGTCTATCACCTGGTGATGGCATGATTCCTGATTAGGGGATCATGGCACGTTGTATTGGATAGCGACGAATGAGAACTTGGCCAGAGTCTATGCATTCTGTGTGACTATTGTCGAGCATTGTAAGTTTCTTTTGGTGCCTGGGTGGAACACCTTCATGCGTTTGGTTCACACACCTTGAGGTTATAGTCTTGTTCGTCAAGGTCATTGTGTCGGGAGGGGGGTGTTGTCCCTTATCTTGTAGGCGTGTCTTGTTTGCGTCGGGCAGGTAGTCGTTTCTCCTTATTGTTCTACACACGAATCACCTAGTTTCTCTTGATCTAGTGCGTGGATTCATAGTTGCATATTTCCTGGACTACGTGCTTTCATTCATCATCAGTTGTGAGGTTAAACTGTTGTTGGTGTCACCTTCTTTCCCCCCAAAAAAAATATTGCACTTATCCCTAACAATGTCACAAATTGGAGAACCTTCATTGATGGTCAACTTATTGTAGATTTTCTGACTTGTGAGGGGAATTTCTAGAACGTTGTTATAGATGATGAATACCATTTAAAAGATCTTGAAAATCCTCAAAGTGACAAAAAAGGCTTGAAAAACAATGTCATTCCTAGAAATGTGGTTACCTTTGATTTTTATTTTTATTTTTTATCTTCATGATACTTTTAAAAAGCCACCAATGTAAAAACACATTGGTAGTACGAGATGATTAATCTGGGAATATAACATGACCCCCAAAATGTAAACTTGTGCTCATACTATACAAAAGTGGAGAGACATGGATACATCAAGTTATTCAAGTGGTAAAAAGATTTGTTTTCTTTGACTTATGATGACCCAAAGACCCTAAGCCCCCTTATATTCCATGATCACCTTCATACACCTTGTTTTTCCTAGAAGATATCAAAATATAAATTGATTTGTTTGAGAACATGGATCCTTATCTTCAAGTCCCCCTTCACCCACAACTTGAGAAACTCTAGGACCTTATGAGGCATCCAATTTCTCTTCATCTCAACCAAAACCCAAGCTAATAGTAATTTCTGTGTTATTTATTATGATTTATAAACCATCATTACCCCCATATTAGGCCCCTCCAAGAATTTATTTACTAACACATGTTGACAACATACATGTAGAGAGGATTCTCAAGTTGAAAATTACCTTTTGAGGGATACTGGTGACTCTAGAGTTGCACGGCCATATTATATGCCAATAGGTGTCAAGAGCTTGCACCTCATTATGAAAAAACCTCATTTTCTCTTCCCACTTTATGTTGAACTCTCAAGCTACACCCTCAACTTCTTTGGTGATAAATGTAGAATAGGTTCTAGCATTTTTTCTTAACCTTGACTCTTTTGAGGATGAGGACACTTCCCTTTCACCCTCTACTTAACGAATTGGTGCTTTTGATTGATCCTTTATGCGTCCTTCATGAATAACCTTGTAAAGGAAGATGAAATATTCTCTTTTTAGATCGCCAACTTTGCAAAAGAAAGAACATGTAAAGGGTATGTTTTGGTAATCAAGAATTTGTGAAAAACCCATTTACTATCCAACATTCATAGGAGTCCAAACTCACACAAAGTCAAGCTACATAGTTTTTAACCTTTTCCCTAGCTCTGTCATCAATGGCAATTAACCATCTTGTCTTATTCCTAATCATTTCTGAAAGTGACAAATGTCACAATTCTACCCAAAGATTAGGTATTTTTACCTAGACTACTTATAAGTCTACCTTTTCATTCATGGGATAAAAAAAAGGCTTAAAGGTTCAAACATAAGGAAAAATTACTCCATACCCAAGGGTGCTTTAATTTTTTTTCACCATATTGAGAAACCTTAAAGGGGAAAATCAACCATCCTTAAGCCAAGACATGAAAAATGATTTCCATTGACACTTAATCTATGAATCCAAGGATACTTCAGAAATAAAACTCTAGTGGAATTTCCCCACTAATGCAAATTATGAATAATGCACATTTTTTTTCCAAATAGATATCCTCCCCTAACACCAAACGTAACCTCTCTTTCTAAGTTGTACAATTATCTTTCCTTCTTGAGTGAACAACTTATGCCTTGTTCAAAAACTTCTTAAGATCCCCAAAAGCTAGTTTTTCTAGTTTCCTTTTGACCACCCTCATCTACACATTGGTGACACTTGAAAGAGTCAATGACTAGTGGATAAGGAGAACCATTAAGTCGATCCATAATGATGGAAACTACACTAGTTATGAACCTCACTTCTTTGTCATTATTTGAACTTGATTCCTTTAGACAATTTCATCATTAATAAATTTGTTGCTGAATTGATTTTCAAACCTTCCATCCCTAACAATATCACAAATTGGAGAACATTCAATGATGGTCAACTTATTGTAGATTTTTAGACTTGTGAGGGGACTTTCTAGAACGTTGTTATAGATGATGAAGACCATTTAAAAGATCTTGAAAATCCTCAAAGTGACATAAAAGGCTTGAAAAACAATGTCATCCCTAGAAATGTGGTTACCTTCGATTTTATTTTTATTTTTTATCTTCATGATATTTTTAAAAATCCACCAATGTAAAAACACATAGTTCCTCTATGTAGTATGAGGTGATTAATCTCGGAATAGAACATGACCCCCAAAATGTAAACTTGTGCTCATACTATACAAAAGTGGAGAGACAAGGATACATCAAGTTATTCAAGTGGTAAAAAGATGTGTGTTCTTAGACTGACCCAAAGACCCTAATCCCCCTTATATTCCAGGATCGCCTTTGTACACCTCGTTCTTCCTAGAAGATCTCAAAATATAAATTGATTTTTTTGAGAACACAAATCCTTATCTTCAAGTCCCCCTTCACCCACAACTTGAGAAACTCTATTACCCTTAGGACCTTATGAGGCATCCAATTTCTCTTCATCTCAACCAAAACCCAAGCTAATAACAAGTTCTGTGTTATTTATTATGATTTATATTCACCCACAACTTGAGAAACTCTATTACCCATAGGACCTTATGAGGCATCCAATTTCTCTTCATCTCAACCAAAACCCAAGCTAATAACAAGTTGTGTGTTATTTATTATGATTTATATTCACCCACAACTTGAGAAACTCTATTACCCATAGGACCTTATAAGGCATCCAATTTCTCTTCATCTCAACCAAAACCCAAGCTAATAACAAGTTGTGTGTTATTTATTATGATTTATAAACCATCATTACTTGCATATTAGGCCCCTCCAAGGATTTATTTACTAACAAATTTTGACAACATACATGTAGAGAGGATTCTCAAGTTGACCATTACCTTTTGAGGGACACTGATGACCCTAGAGTTGCAAGACCATATTAGATGCCAATAGGTGTCAAAAGCTT
Source organism: Picea glauca (assembly GCA_000966675.3). Classification (NCBI taxonomy): domain Eukaryota; kingdom Viridiplantae; phylum Streptophyta; class Pinopsida; order Pinales; family Pinaceae; genus Picea; species Picea glauca. The sequence goes on along the minus strand of JZKD02S0918845.1, from coordinate 731 downwards.
GCACCTCATTATGAAAACAACTCATCTTCTCTTCCCACTTTATGTTGAACTCTCAAGCTACACCTTCAACTTCTTTGGTGATAAATGTAGAATAGGTTCTAGCATTTTTGCTTAACCTTGACTCTTTCGGGGATGAGGATACTTCCCTTTCACCCTCTACTTAACGAATCGGTGATTTTGATGGATCCTTTACGCGTCCTTCATGAATACCCTTGTAAAGGAAGATGAAATATTCTCTTTTTAGATCACCAACTTTGCAAAAGAAAGAACATGTAAAGGGTATGCTTTGTTAATCAAGAATTTGTGAAAAAACCCATTTACTATCCAACAATCATAGCAGTCCAAACTCACACAAATTCAAGCTACATAGTTTTGAACCTTTTCCCTAGCTCGGTCATCAATTGCAATAAACCATCTTGTCTTATTCCTAATCATTTCTAAAAGTGGCAAATGTCACAATTCTACCTAAAGACTGGTTAGTTTTACCTAGACTATGTATAAGTCTACCTTTTCATTCAAGGGATCAAAACAAAGTCTCCAAGGTTCAAAGATATGGAAAAAATTACTCCATACCCAAGGGTACTTTAATTTTTTTTCACCATCTTCAGAAGCCTTAAAAGGAAGATCAACCATCCTTAAGCCAAGACATGAAAAGTTAGACAACACCCTAAAAATGATTTCCATTGGCACTTAATCCATGAATCCAAGGATACTTCAGAAATAAAACTCTA
>JZKD02S0918779.1:0-13928 GCA_000966675.3 Picea glauca | reverse complement strand
CAATTTCGCCCATCAACAGCTAGTAATAATTTTTGTTTCTTTTTCCCTACCACAATTAGATTAGTGTTGCTTCCATAATCTAGCATAGACTATGCACAATTATCTTGAAATAACAAACTTCCCTGGGTTGAAAATTTATATTGAACACCTTAACTCTCTATTCATTTAGACACTTAAAATGCCCAACACAGTTGTGCCTGTATCTTTTCATCTTGATACTTCACCTCTTGGAGTTGTGACTCCAGTGCCTTCAATTCTGGGTTCTCTATGAGTTGTTCATAGGTCTGGGCACTGCGATTGGTAAGTTTATTGCATTCCAGGGTAAGAGCATTTAGCCTTTCAACTGCACTCTGGGCGATTTCTTCTCTTTGGTCTCTTACATCTTGTGGGGTCTCGGGTATTGCACATAGTTCCAATTCTATGATGTGTTGTTGTAGATGTCGGATCACTTCTTCAATTTGTTCTACTTGTTGTGGAACTCAATATTTGGCATTTACTTCTACGAATATCACAAATCAAAGTGTTATGTTGACCATTTACTTTACTTCAAGTTGCTCCACGAGAAACTATTCCTTTTCTTGCTATAGCTGTGATTTTTCTTCCTCAAACTTCGCTTGGAGAGAAATCTTTTCTCGTTCTGCAGCACTGTGTTTCTCTACTAGTACCCCTTGTACTTGTTTCAAAGCTTTGGTGGCTTGCATTATTTCTTCCTGTGCTCATCGAAGGTGAGCTTCGACTGTATCGGCTAAGTGGTGGAGTTGAGCTGGCTCATCTCCCAATTCTATCTCTCCCGACATAGTGGAGGCTATGCGGTTGGACTGTAGGGATTGTTGTACCACTCAGAGTTCAGTCTCAATTTGATCATACAACTCCTCTTGCTTTTCTTCTTTTTTCTCTGTTATTTCTAGTGAAGCATCTTGTAGGGTTGTTATGAGGAAGTCAAAGTCATCAAAGGTGAGGATGGTATACATCTTGTTCATGATGGCCTTCTCTTTCTTTCAGGAGGAAGGTTTCAGAGGAGACCATTTTCTCTTCTTCAGGGGATCAACCTCATCTCCTTTCTTCTATTCAAATTCTTTGTCACCTAACTCTTATCCATCACCTCCTTTCTCTAGTGAGATGGAGGCGGTCTTCACGAAGGTGTTGTCTAATTATTGGACCTCTTTAGTTTTCTTTTCCCCGCTAGGTATGGGAGTATCCTATACAGTTTTTGGGCTATCGATGTCGGATATCTATGCAGGGTCTACTGGAATAAGGAGGTTCGCCGACCAGTCCTTGGTGATCTCCTCAAAGTCCTCCTTTGTCAGCTTGTAGTAGGATTGAATTTGTTGTTTGTGTTCGTCAGCATGCGCTGTGATGTAAGTAAAATGTTGATCTGCACTGAACTTCATTAGAGGCCTAAACCAGTGTAGAGTGTTCAGAGTCATGCGAGGACTAGACTGGATGGCTAGCTTCAACTGATTGTAGTAGGTATGAAAAAAAACATTTGACTGTCACCTTTTATTCATGTATCTTGAGTACCAAAGTGTACTGAACTTCACGGCCAGTGGTTCAAAAGGATCAATGTCCAGGAAGTTCGTACCTTCCAGCATCTCCCAGAAAATAAAATCTATAAGTATCAAAAGCCAGCTGAAATGAAATTCATATCCTTGATCTTGTGCTTATTTGTAGTCGATTTCCAACTAGTTCACCAGGTACTTCACCCAGTTCATATGAAGGCCTTCCACGCACTTACCTACAAGGTCAACTACAAAACTGATGACTTGGGTGGGTCGATTCTTTCAGACTAACTTTCCTATAATCAACTGACAAGCAAGGCACACTATGCCACTCTGGATAGAAGCTACTTTGGAACCTCACGTGACCTTTGCGACATCACCATAAGTGTCCTTGATCCACTGTACTAGAGCACGATCCATGGATTTTCCAGGGTAAAACTCCTATGGATCAGGTCCTTGTATACTCAACCCCATTATCCAATTGGTCAGCATAGGGTTAATTGTTATATGATGGTTTAGCCAGAAATAACCGCCATGGTAACAAGACAACAATAGCTTGACACATGCATTTACCTCCTGGTATCATCCGAAGTGAGGAATCTTCATGACATTGAGTAGGGTGGATTGTGTGAGGTCCATAGTCCACGACTGGGGGATTATTCTCGAATTCTTCCCCTTTTTCCGGGTCAGGTACTTATGTGCGGTGAGCATGTTGTAAACTTTGCGATCTCTGAGGTTGAATTCGCAAAACTTCAACACCGCAATCTTATCTTAGTCTGCTCAAACTGTGGGTATCCCCTTCGGGAGGTACGTCGTGACCAAGGTGTATTCGAAATATCTGGGCACGCTGTCTCGATTTAATGCACCTCTCAGGGGTGGAATATAGGTAGGTAATATGGTTGGGATCAATTTAGCATTCAATAGATCATCATTGTGCTTGTTTCTCTTTTCATCAGATGGTCGGGATGGTCCGGCTCCATGAGCAATGGACAAAGGGGTTGGTAGTCCTCTCGTCGACAATGCTTGTACATTTGTAGACATTGACATGACTCTTTCATTCATGAGGTTGATCAAAACTTCTTCAAAAACTTTCTCTACAACACTCAATTCATTCAACATACACACTCGGGGTTAACAATATCGGGTTTGTGGAATAACTTAGACACTATAATAGGATAGATAGCAAGAGTGTGATGATCACTGTATAAAATCAACTTAGTATGTGGGCTCAAAATCTCAGTTGGAAAAAGTGTTCTCAGTACATGGCACGACAGGATAAATAGGTAACTCGGCAATGGGTCGGTTGCAACGGGTATGAAGCCTTCATTAACTTCGTTATGTCCATTATGGCATGGTTGTAATGGTAGAATGGTTAGTTCTCTGTCCATAAATGTCTTTCTTCCCATTCAAAGCATTGGTATAATGGTTATAATGTCCCCAATATCTATATTGCGTCGCCATGGCGAAGTGCCATGTGTCGTTGTTCTGATATCCCAACGAAGCTCCAATTTTGCAAATTTCCCTTCTATGAAGTTTCCTCTGGAACCTTTTGCAACTTGTCTATCTTAGTTCACTTCTTACTTATCTTTCTATCCTTCTTCCTAGTGAGCTTCATCTTGGTATTCCTTTTTCCTTTCTGATTCTTATCTTCTTTTGACATAATGACTTTGTGCTATTGAGATCCTTTCCTAAGATTCATGAGTGATCCTTCTTATTTATCTAGAATAGGTACTTCAATCTTCAGTGGTTCTTCTAGTGTTCTTTTAACTTTGACATCCGGGTCTCTAGTGTTAAATGGATTTGATCTATTCTTTTTTTCTTCAATCAAGTGTGCAATCCTTCTAGTCATGAATTCTTTTAACTCTTTCTTCTTCTATTCTAAAACTTCTTCTTCTTCTTTCCTTCTGCCCTGATCTCTCTCAATCCAAGGTTTTCCTAGTAGCATGGTAAATGGGGCATTGTTCTCAATAAATTTAATAATCTCAAGACCTTCCTTCATTGAAGTTCCATTGGCATTCATAGGTATTTGGGTGAGATTTCCACATAGGTTTATCATCTTTCCTTTGAATATTCCTATTCCTCCTGATGAAGGAATCATAGTAGGCCTCCCTATAGCTTCCCATGTTCTCTTTGTCATGATATTCACCCGTGTTTCCTCATCTAGAACATAGCCAATGTTGAAGTCTCCTATTCTTACTTCAAGGCATTCTTTTTCTTTGAATATCCCTAATAATATGACATGTTGGTGATCATTCAGGGTTTCTCCTATCTGTAGCAATACTTTCTTTGATTCTTCCCAGGATTTTTTCATAATCTTAGTTTCTGGGTTTTCCTTAGGGTTTTCTTTTCTCATGTTCATTCCTTCAATCTTAGCAATTATTCTAGGACAATCCAATACTTCATGGTCCATAGCTTTACAACATAGACAACTAGGTCTTTTCCCAGGGAATTCCTTAGCAAGATGTCTCGGTCTTCTACAACTATAACAGAGGGTTAATCCTCTCTTTCTTTTAAATGATCCCCAACCTTTCATGTATTGTGCACTAGGATCATGGTAGCTAACCTGCAAAAAATTCTTTCTAGGATTCTGCATACACTTATTAGTCCAAACATTCTTTCTATGCATAGGTATAACATATTTTTCACTATTCTTATTAGATATATTCATATCAAACTTTCTTTCATCTATGAATACCCTAGTTTTCAATCTAGGATACAATCTATCAAATATACCTAGATCCATGCTTTAGAAACAAAAATTTCCACTTATCTTACTTCTGTAGAGCACAAAGGTTTTTATATCTTATCTCTTTTAATAAAAAATTCTCACTTTTACCTTTCTTAGAGAACAAAGCTTCTAGATCTTACCTCTTTTCTTCAGATCAGAATTCTTTTTCTTAGCATAGAGCTTGCCAAACTAGTAGAGTATTGTGCACTAGAGAAACAAATCTACGCATAGATATTTCACAATTTTAGATCAGATCTTTGCACAAAGCTTCTTCTTCCTCAGTTCCCAGCGATCACAGTTTTAAGTCCCAGCAACATAACCATTTGTTGGCATAGGAGAAGACCTAGGTTTCAACACTACAACAACACACCAAAAAAACCCTAACTACCGGCCCTTTCAGAAACACCTGCGAAGCAGATGAAGTCTCACCCGAGGTAGAGGCAGGAGTGGTTGCAGGACTCAAGTGTCTGCAACCTTAGATGGGACATAGATTTTTTATTATGACACTTAATAGAGAACTTAGCACCATTATTTCATCATTATTTACATAATATCTACTTCGTAGATAAAATAGAGCATCAAAGCATTCACCCTAACCTAATTTATATAAGCACTTCGTACATTGGATTAGATCAAATCTAGCAGAAGTCTCAAGCACTAAGTAAGTTCACAGATGTCAGATCTAGCATCCATATTCATCATAAGGACAAAGCATAAACATATCTATCTATCTACACCAAATAACTTAACAAATAACACATAAACACATCAAAACATCACACATAGTAGAATAACACAGTATTTACGTGGCTCACCCCTACCCTAGGGATACGCCCACCAACTCTAATTCTTTATTAGCTTCAATCAATCATCCACATGCATAGAGCCTCAAAACCATTAATCCACATAGGATAGGAGATATGTGCAGCTCGCTAGATCTTCCTTCCTCACTTTACAACACAAAGCCTTCACGGTCTCTTACAATGACCTGCACTTAGCTCTACAAGTCTCATATAATATGCATGAAGCCTTACAATTATTGATCACACAGATCCAACTCTTAGCACTTAGTCAACTTGCACAACTCTTGTGCACTATTCAACTACTTCTTACATTGCCTAGCCTTCTGTTTATACATACAAAATATGCCTAAACATGGGTAAACCCATGGGCCAACATCCCATTCTCATTACATATTTCCAAATCCCAAAAAGGACCCACAAAAGGGGTTGATATCCCTTGATGTCTTCTTCATCTTGCGCTCCATATTCAATAGGCTGTCGAAGTCCCAAAATAGGTCAACATGACCAAGAATCTCGCAAAACTTGGTCAAGGGGGAACAATCCTCCTTCTTTACCTTCCAAAAATAGGTTAAATGCACAGAGCCAAAAACTCTTATCACGACACTTAGAAGTTTCTACAAAATCACAGTCGAGCACAAAGGTTCGACCACATACATTCCTTTTCACACATAACTACTTGAACTACGCCTTCTACAATACATTCCTATTTATTTTACTTTACAAAATCTTACAATAAGGCCTAAACATGGAGAAAACCCATGGGACGACATCTCATAAACCCATTACAAAACCCTGGAGGACCCCTTAATGGGTCCACATAACCTTCCAAATAGGTTAGATCTATGATATCAGCTCCACTTGGGCACTCCTACTTTGACCAGTGTGTTTAAGTCCAAAAGTGGGCCAAAACCTCCAAAACTGACCAAATTTTCCCCAAAACTTGGTCGAGGGCCAACATACCCCCAACACTCACCTATGACTCATCTTGAGTCACTCAGGTCTAGAAAATGCTACTTCAAATGAATCAAGATTAACTCGAGTTGCCTCAAATTTCTTGCTTGTCTGAGCCTCCTGCTCAATGATCTTCTGGACTACTCGCTTTGTAACATGCCCTTCTAGGCATTATTCTACTACTGCAACTACTTGATCTAACTATGAACCCTGGTTATCAATCTCCTTGAACACCTTACAAGATTCATCCTGAATGGGTTGTAACTTCTGTGTTACCTCCATCACCTTACCTTGGAGGGAAATGATCTATTGTTGTACTGTGCATTGCTCCTAAGATCTCTTCATCCTTTCCATTGATGTGAGTAGATTCATCTATGCCTATAGTGAAAATGCTTACTGTTTCACCTCCTGTAACTAAGCCTCTAGCTTCTTTAGCTCTAGATCCTTGGTGAGTCATTCATACGTTCAAGTGCTTCTGTCACTCAAATGTTTATATGCTGATGCGAGGGATTTTATACTTGATATTGTGTTTTTGGTGGACTCCTCCCTCTAGTCACACACCTCCTGTGGGGTGCTCAGTATTGTTTGGGACTCTAGTTCAACTATCCTAGCTTGAAACTGCTAGAGAATCTTTGTGAGCTTCAATACTTGAGATTTGACAGGATCATGCTCCTCCTATACCAAGGCTATCATAGAGTGACATGCTTTTCTTACTACTTCTTTGACCATGGCCTACTCTGTGAAAAAATTCTCTTTTTCCTTCTGTAAATGGCCTTTGCCAGCTTTCTTTTCCTCCTGAAGCTCTGCTTTCTCTCTTTCATAGGTATCTATATTGTCCTGCGCTGCTCGTAACTGTACTAGAACTTCGTCTTTCTCTTTTTACAAGGATTTTGTAGCCTTCTTATTCTCTTCCTGATATCTCTGGAATTGATCTTCTGTTGCATCAACAAGCATTCTTAGATGGGCTATTTTGTCCCCCAATTCTACGGTCTGTGATGAGGAAGGTGGAAATGACACAGTAGGCACTGCGCAGACCAAATGAAAAACATGTTGCACTTCCTTCAAATCCCTCTCAATCCTTTCATATAAATCCACCTATTTCTCTTTGTATTTCTACAACATGTATTCAGAAGTGTCCTCCATAGCTCTATGGAACAAAATAATTTCATCATCAGTGAGAGTGGCTTCCAACTGTGGCTTATTGGTGTGCATTTTCTTCCTTGTTGAAGGTTTCTTCGGAGTAACTTTCCTATTTGTCACAATAGGGGGATCTTCAGGTGGTGGTGTGCTAGTAGCTTCCCCTCCTCCTTTCTCTTCTTTTCCATCATCTCCTCCTCCCTTTCCTTCTTCTTCATCTCCTCCCGCTCATCTTGGCGAGCTATACCTACTATCTCCAAAGGTTTTCTCTTCTTCCTCTTCATCACTCTCTATGTCCTAGACTTAAACCTGCTTTTTATGCTTCTTCATCCCACTAGACTATCCGACATGTTCCACTCGCATAACCATCAGGCTTTCTATAGTATCAGTGTCATATAACTCTCCATTGGCAATAGGTACAAGAAATTATTTTGACGATTCCTTTATAATTTGTTCCATATCTTCATTCGCGAGATTATAGTATGACAGAAATTTTTCTTGGTGCTTATCTCTTTGCACGGTGATGTAAAGGAAGTGGAGATCAGCGTGAAACTTCGCTATGGGTCAGTACTGATGTAGGGTACATGGTGTCATATGAGAGAATGATTCAATGATGACTTTCAACTACTGATAATATCTGTGAAACATAGAATTATACTTCCACTACTAAGTCATGTCATTGGTATACCACAAGGTGGAAAAGTGAGCAGTCAGGGGCTTCATAGGTTCAATATCTGGGAAAGTAGCTCCTTCAAGAATCTTCCAAGCCATAAATGCAATCATTATGATTAACCAATTGTAGTGAAACTCATATCCTAAGTCTCAGGATTTGCGACAATCCTTTTCTAACTCATTGACAAGGTAGTTCACCCAACTCATATGTAGGCCCTCCACACACTTTCCTACAAGGTACACCACAAACCTAGTGACATGTGTGGGGAAGTTCTTCCTCACTAGATTTCCAGCTAAGAGTTGACAAGAAAGGCATACTACGCCATCTTGTATTAAGGATACCTTGTAACCTCGCTTACCTTTTTCTACCTCTCCATAGCCTTCTTTGATGCACTATGCTAAAGAATGGTCTAAGGTATTCCCTAGATAGAACTGTTGTGGGTCAGGACCCTTCAAACTTAAAACTGTAATCCGGTGGATTAACATTGGATCCATAGTAATTCTTCTGTCAAGCCATATATATCCTCCATGATAGCACGATAGAAGGAGTTTAACGCAAGCGTTAACCACCTGGTGGCAGCCAAAATGTGGAATCTTCTTTATGTTTAATATGGTTGACTATGCCAACCCCTTGATCTAAGGCTGTGATATGAGGCGAGGTTTCTTTCTGTTTGTCTTTGTTAAGTAATGGTGAGGTGTTAGCATGGAATATTTTTTCCAGTCTCCTAAGTTGAAGTCATTGTGCTTCAACAATGGTATCTTCCCTAACTAACTTCCTACTATACAAATTACTTTTGAAATGTAAGAAGTGAACACAGAGTACTTGAAATCATGAGGGATACTGTCATTGTTAACGACGCCAGCCAGAGGTGGAATATACTCAAGCAGGATCGACGAGATCTACTTCGCGATAACCAGATCACTGCAGTGCTTGCTTCTTTATTCATCTATGGGGTTGATGCAGGTGGAACGATGTCCAGTCAAAGGGAAGCCTATAGTCCCCTAGTCGTCGATTCTTGAATACCTTCAATTACAGGTCTGTCGACCATGAGTTTCCTAAGAAATTCCTCGACAGACTTCTCAAGGTCACTAAGTTCACTTGACATTCTATCTTTTAATAGACAATGGATAGACAAACAGACAGGTGGGGTATACTTTTAGATAATGACATGCAGTACAATTAGACACTTGGAAAATTATGGACTTATCTCAGCCAGTCACGGGTATAAAAAAGTGGTCCCAACGCCACGATCGATGTGTTAAATAAGCGGGGTAGTCATGATGGATCTTCCAATGAACAGGAAAATGCTTCCATTAATGTAAATATTGTCATTATTGCATGGTCTTAACATCCAAAAGCAGTCTACAAACCTGTAAATGTGTTTCCTAAATGTTTTGGAGCATCATTCTAATGGTTGGGGCACGTCCAATAGTTATATAACTTCACCAAGGAAAATTCCAAATCTGCACGGACCTGTTATTCCAGTGAGGTTCAAACCCTGCGAATCTGCCTCATGCAAGGTTCCAATTTGCGAAGTATTCTGTCTGGTTTCCTTAACCTCTTGTAGATTTTCCAACTTAGACTTGTTTTCATTGAGCTTCCTTTCCTTCTTTACTATTATCTTAGTCTCTTTAATTGTTTCTGGAATCCTTTTTCCATTTTTATTCTTATCTTCCCCAGTGTAGTGGATTCGCACTGTTGAGATACCCTCAAAGGTTCTGAAGTTAATATCCATTTTCTTAACACTTCCTGAGTGGGAAAAATTCTCTTGGATAGATAGGTTCTTCAAGACTTCTTGGATTCTTTCAACCTTGATAGATAATTCTTTTTCTTTTTATCCATCCTATGTTGTTACTTTTCTCTGTTTCTTCAACTTATTCTCTTGTTCTTCTCTTAGTTGGTCTATTTTCCTAGCTATAAAATCCCTTAATTCTTGATTTTTCTTTTCTGTAGCTTCTTCCTCTACTTTCCTTCTAATCTGATCCTTCTCAATCCAAGTCTTCCCTAAAAAAAGTGGGAAAGGGGCATTGTCCTCAATAAACCTAATGACTTCAAATTCTTCTTTAGTCGATGTTCCATGAACAATAATAGGTACAGTAGTTACTCTTCCACATAAAGTTATCATCTTGCCTTTAAACAAGCCTATACTTCCTAAAGAAGGTACCACAGTAGGATTTTCTGAAACTTTCTAAGTTTCTTCTGTCATAATATTCACTTGTGTTTCTTCATCCAAGATTATACAGTCTATGTCAAAGTGTTTTATTCTTGCACTTATGTGTTGGTTTGCTTTTAGTATTTATGGTAAACTGAAATCTTTATGAAAATACATCATTTCTTCCAATTGTAATAACATAGTTTGAACTTCTTTTGACCTCTTATGACTTTCTAACATACCCTCAGTCTCTTGAATCTTTTCATAATTTTCTTGTCTTATGTCCCTCCCTTCAACTTTAGCAATAATCCTTGGACAATTCTCAACCTCATGACCAACAAACTTACAATAAAGACAAATAGGGCCTACCCCATGTAATTCCTTAGAAATATGTCTCGGTATTCTACAATTATAACACAAATTCAATCCTCTTTTTATCTTAAATGTTCCCCAATATTTTCCGTACTGTGCACTTCCCCTAGGATCATAGTGTTGGACCTACAATCAACAAAAAATATTTCTAGGTTCCTGCATCCACTTATTAGTCCAACAAATCTTTCTATGCATAGGAATAACATATATTTCTTCATTTCCATTAAATTTACTCAAATCAATTGTTTCTCTCAACTGTGCCTTAGCCTTCAGACTAGGACAAAATCTACTAAACATACTTAAATTCATGCTTTCAGAACAAAAAAATTCACTTATATTTCTCTTACCAAAGAAAAAATCTTGGCTCTTTTAGAATCTTACATATTTTCTTCAGAACAACTTACTTTCTTGGAACAAAGCTTTGCAAGTCAATTAGAGTACCACGCACTTCAGCAACAGACCTATGCACAGAGATTTTCTTTTTCTTTACTTTAGTTCCCAACAATCATAGTTTCAAGTCCCGACAACAGATCCATTTATTGGCACAGGGGAAGACCCATGGTTCAATGCTTAACAGCGCACCAACAAAACCCCAACTACCTTCCATTTCGGAAACACCTACAAAGCAAGCGAAGTCTCACCTAAGGTAGAAGCATGGGGGGTTACAGGATGCAGGTGTCTGTAACCAGGATGGGACACAGACCTATGATAAAATCACTTCATAGAATATTATGTTAACTCTTAGGAAGTGAACATGCATTAGTTTATTAACCTCATTAACATCACAGAGCATAATCAAAGATAGATAAGTGTAGTAACAACAACTGATTATGTACCCTGATCACTTAGAACTTAGCACTGTGAGTTAATTCTGGCATTCAAAAGTACTTAAGAAACAAATATATATTCATTACACATCATAATCAAAGCAATAATCAAATGCATAACAAAAATAACACTACACAAAGAAAACCATGAGACACCAGATATATGTTGTTCACCCTAGGGTGGGGAGACGTCCACAAACATCTTTGCCTCTTTATTATTCGCCAAGATCTTACATCCAGTAATTCATGTGCACTAAGCCATAGATTCAAACTTTGCACAAGATAGGAGATCTTCACACTAAGCACTAGATCATCCTTATTTACCTTCCAAAAATAGTTCAAATGCACAAATCCAAGATATCTTATCACGATACTTATCACTTTCTACAAAATCACAGCTAAGCACAAAGCCTCGACCACATACATTCCTTTGCACAGAAAAATAATTTAACTATGCCTTCTACAATACATTCCTATTTATTTATACTTTACAAAATCTTACAATAAGGCCTAAACATGGGGAAACCCCATGGGTTGACATCTCATAAACCCATTAAAAAACCCTAGAGGACCCCTTACTAGGTCTACATAACCCTCAAAATAGGTGAAATATGTGATCTCAACTCCGTCTGGGCACCCCTACTTCGACCAACATGTTGAAGTCCAAAAGTGGGCCAAAACCTCCAAAACTGACCAATGTTTCCCCAAAACTTGGTCAAGGGCCAATAGGTGGAAGCACTGACAGGAGGTTGAGAGATGGACAAGGAGACAGATAAGGGGAAGAACAAGGAGGCCATGGACCCAATGATGATGGAAAAGGACCAGATAAAGAAGATAATGGAAAAATATGTAAATATGTGAAATGAAATACCTTAATAACATGAATAACAAGAAGAGGGAAATAGTTGATAGAGAGGGATTGGAAAGTGATGAAGAAGAGGTAGAGGATCTCCAGGATGTGGAGAATATTGAAGAAATCATGTGTGCAACATACAAAATAAAAACAAGAGGTTCAAGGTCAAGAACAAAAGGAAGAACTCTATTCCATATCATCATCATTGTGGAACCTACAACCCCATGTGCGACTGATACACTTGAAAGAACACCAACATTTAGACAACCAAATTTTAGTGGAACATGACCAATAGGATAGGGGTCCAATCAAGGACAATCAACTGGGTGAGAAAGTTCAGGAAGTAAGAGTCAATTATCTTCACCGCACAGAGGCAATAGTTCAACATAGTTCAAAATGGTAGGACAAGATCCCATGATCAGAGTTAAGTAATAGTCAAACTAGGGAAGTTGAATGAAGGACCGAATCATTTGTGAAGGGTAACCAATGGAGAAGAACCTACTAACTTGGAATAAAACTTCCCTGATGAACATTTATTTTCAATACAGGTAGTTGATGACTACTTCATTTATGTCATTGAATTCTTAAGTACAAGAGTTGTGCCACATGAGTTTAGTACTACGCAAAAGAAAAATATGGTAGTCAGAGATGCATACTATCAACTCATTGTAGGTCACTTATACAAAATGGGTGGAGAATTTTTTTTGAGAAGGTGTGTATTGGAACATGAATGAACCAGGTTTTAGAAGAGGCTTGTGAAGATATAGTTTGAGGAAACTATGAAAGAAAACCTACTGTGCAGAAGATATTGCACATAGTTTTATGGTGGCCAACGGTTCATAAATATGCCAAGGAATATTGCAAGAACTGTGATTTCTGTCAGAGGGTTGGAAATGTTGGACAACTGAGAGGGGGGGTGAATCAATTGTTATGATGCTTAAACAATTATGATTCTTTTAAAATATTTATAAGGAACTCAATGATGATCACAATAATGTAGAGAAATAAACAATGGCACATTCAACATCAGTCACATATATGCGAAGCACAGAGACAAGTATTTCCCAAGGAAACCCATACAGGGTAAAAACCTCTTCTTCTTTATATGATAAGTATTATTTACATTATTTACATTATCATACATATGATCACCAACTCATTGTGAGGCTACAACCTCTGTTTTTCAAGGTGCAACTTGCTGAGAGCATCAACTCTCTGTTTTTCTCTAGCACCCACTAGAAGGAAGCACCAACTCCCTGGTATCTCTAGCACCAACTAGAAGGAAGCACCAACTCCCTGTGTTCAATCCCCCACTTGAATCTCTGAGGACACCATTCCTCCCTATCACGTCCCAACCACCCTGGATTATGAATATGAAATACTAAAACCTATTACAGTGATATAGTGTTCAATAACAACTTACCAGTCTCATCACTGTTCTACAAGATTTTGCTACTCAGACTTCCTCACTGTCTTCTAGCATGCATCCACTGCCCATTCAGTTCTTCTTCTTTTTATGCTCTGTGTGCCATGTCCATTCAATACATAGTTCTTCTTATGTTCTATTCAGCTGCTACACTCTGCTCCTTCTTCATGCATGAATCATCTTCAACAACAACATCCATAGCAACTCCAGCAACAATAGCCCCAACCACATCTCTTCTCTGTACCATGTATTTATAGCTTCTATGCACCTTCTGCATGCAATATTTTCCATTCCTCTACATTCTCATACCATGCCAATCTCCTCCACATCTCAAGTGCTCTACCTGATCATCATCGTGACTCTTCATCTTCTCTGGCAGTTCAACCCCTATGTCTATCATCACTAGGTGTTATGCTGAGATTCCTTTTTCTCTCTGGAAGTTGAGACTCTTCGTCTTCTCTGTTACAGTTGAGCTCATCCTTTCTGTTTCAGTTATGAGATCCAACC
>JZKD02S0918778.1:145509-179769 GCA_000966675.3 Picea glauca | reverse complement strand
ACAAAGAGTTGGGTCTCGAGCTTGTTTCTCTTGAGGACAGAAGCTCTCGCATGCCCAAGCGACCTCCCATGGCAGGAGAAAATAAAGATGATGGGACAGGAGATCCTTTCAAACTGTTGATTGAGGAAGCCCTCACGCAACAGAGGAATGAGATGATGGATAGTTTCGTGCAAATCCTTCGATGACTACCAACATGCGATGCATCTTCTTCGAACGGAGTCGCCGCCCCCTTCAAGGTACAAATAAACTTTGATATTCCTATATTTGAAGGTCAGATAGATGCAGATGCTGTAGACAAGTGGTTGAATCTACTAGAAGGGTATTTTTCTGTTCATAAATTTTCGAATAGAGAAAAGATTACGTTTTCACTCCTCAAAGCCATTCCCCATGTCAAAGATTGGTGGGAAACTTTCTGTGAGAAAAAGGAAACAGAGGAAACCTCATTATTTTCAGTCACGACCACCTGGGAATCCTTCAGGGATGCTATTAGGGAAAAATACTACCCTGTCGGAAGTTATGACGACCTGTATACCAAATGGACCACACTGCGGCAAGAAAGAGACCAAGCAGTGCCAGATTTCACAAATATCTTCCATACCTTGCGCACCAAGTTGGGTATCAAAGATTCAGAGCGACATCTATTTCTCAAGTATCACGGTGCTCTATATATATACGTCCAAACTGAAATGTAATTTCTAGACATCTCATCCTTGGGCGCGGCCTACCGATATGTCATCAAAATCGATCATAAGCTCAAACAAAAGATGTGACAATTTGGGCCTGGGAACCCCTCACAACAAAATCCAGGAAAGGGAAGCCCCAACCCACCGAACAAAGGATAGAGAAAAGATGGATAGTATCAAGACAACCAGTACAAACCGCATGCAAAGAAGGACACCGGAAAGACAAAGAAAGATTCCGGGAAGTGGTGCGACTTCCATAAGAGCCCTTGGCATAACACTACTGACTGTCGCTCAAAGCAGTCACTGGTGGCCGAAGTGAAAGCCTCTGAATCAGATGTAGATTCTGACTCCGAGACAGAACCAGAAAGGGGAATATGGATCATTGACGCGGAACCCAGTGCCACCGTTGCTACCACCAAGATCCAGCCTGGTGAACCAGACGAGTCAGAAGAAGGAGAGCACCTCTTCCATTCACAGATGTGGGTAAAAGGCACCCCGTTGAACTTCATTATTGACAGCGATAGCCAGAAAAACCTCATCTCAGTAGAGGTCATCAAGCGACTGGCCCTACCAACAACGCTGCACCCACAACCCTACACCATTGGATGGCTCCGCCAAGGAAGCGATCTCCGCGTCGGCCAACAGTGTCGACTTTCGTACGACATCAAGCCCTTCAAAGATGAGGTATTGTGTGATGTTGCTCCTCTTGAAGTTTGTGATGTTCTTTTGGGCCAACCTTATTTATGGAAACGTCATGCTGCATATGAGTCTAGGCCTCGTAGTGTTATTATTACTTTGAATAGGAAATTGTATAGGATACCCGAGGCATTTCCACCTAGTGCTATTTCCTTGATCTCTGCTAAGAAATGCAGGAAGGTCATCTCTCAGACGGGGAAGTTTGTCTTCTTCGTGATTCGCTCTCATAATAAGTGAAAGATCGCAACGACATCCAGGGTCTCTGTGGCCGACCTCTCCACACAACAGAAGCAAGTAGATAAGGTTGTGGAAGAATACTCGGATATCTTCTCCTCACCTATAGGGGTACCTCTGCACTGCTAGGTCAAGCACCCCATCGATCTGACACCCGACACACCGCTGCCCAATGGGCCAATCTATCATTGCTCTTTGTTAGAGAATGAGGAGATAAGAGACAGATCCAATAACTGCTCCACAAGGGGAACATACGCCCTAGCTCATCACCTTGCGGGAGCCCAATCATGCTGGTACAAAAAAAAGATGGAACCTGGCGACTCTGTATTGATTACTGAGCTTTGAATAAAATCACTTTCAGAAACCGGTACCCGATTCCCTGAATCGATGACCTCCTTGATCAACTCACAGGGGCCAAATACTTCAATAAGATTGATATGAAGTCTGGCTACCACCAGGTCCCGATAGAACAGAGAGCTGTATGGAAGACCGCCTTCAAGTCAAAGGAAGGAATTTTTGAATGGTTGGTCATGCCCTTTAGTTTGACAAATGCTCTAGCCACTTTCATGAGGATGATGGACGATATCCTGCGACCATTCACCAATACTTTTGTAGTGGTGTATCTGGATGACATTCTAATTTACAGCAAGACTTGGGACGAACACTTGCAGCATATTCAATAGGTTCTGCACACCTTGCGGCAGCACAAGCTATACACCAACCTGGAAAAATGCTCCTTCGGCATGGACAGGGTCCATTACCTGGGCTGCATCATTGATCAGCATGACATACATGTGGATCCAGCCAAGATCCAAGTCATCCGTGACTGGCCAGCCCCAACAACACTCACTGAGCTTCGGAGCTTCTTGGGACTTGCTAATTTCTACCACAGGTTCATGTTGGGTTTCTCCCATATTGCATGGGCCCTCAGCCAAATAAACAGGGGTGGTGGTAAGGTGAAATTTACGTGGGGCCGGTCCCAACAATAAGCTTTCGATGATTTGAAGTAGCGCTTGTGCTCAACCCCAGTACTTTCACTACCAGACCTGCAACATCCCTTTGAGATCGAGACAGATGATTCAGACTATGCTGTGGGTGCCGTTCTCACTCAGCACGGCCACCCCGTGGCCTATCATAGTGAGACACTGTCAGATACTGTCCGTAAGTACCCTACTTATGACAAAGAAATGTACTCCATTGTGCAAGCATGTCGCCAGTGGAGACATTACATTCTTGGGAAGGAGACAGTCATCCACATTGATCATAATCCAATGTAGTTCATGCAGACACAGGGAAAGCTGCAAAATGACTGCCATCAAAAGTGGTCCACATACTTGCAGCAATTCCACCTCAACATCAAGTATAAAACAGGAAGCACCAATCGCGTCGCTGATTGCCTCAACAGACTGCCAGTCACGACACTCACCACGGTGCTAGAATCTTGCGGCTATGAGACATCTGGATGGCCCCAACTCTATGAGACAGACCCTAACTTCACCACCACCTACCAAATGTTGGGTTCAAATGCAGTTGTTGATAATTTCCATCTTCAGGATGGGTTGTTGTGCCGTCTGGGCCATATCCGTGTTCCATCAAGCGAGCGAGCGAAGTTGATCTGGGAAGCCCACTACAGTCGGGTGGCAGGACACTTCGGCGTCAAAAAGACAGTGGCAATGCTACAGAAACATTTCTAATGGCTGAAACTTCGACAGGAGGTCAGAAAGTATATCAGGTCCTGCATTACCTACGCTATTGCCAAACTGACCACTAAGAAATAGGGCTTGTACACCCCTCTTCCTACTCCTGACAATCCATGGGAATCCATCTTGATGGACTACATATCGGGCCTCCCATCCACCAAGCGGGGAAATGACTGTGTTTTTGTGGTTGTTGATTGCTTTTCTAAGATGGTGATTCTAGTTTCCTGCAAGAAGATCATCACAACAGAGGCCACTACCAAGCTCTTCTTTGAACGAGTCTGGGTACATTTTGGAATCCCACAAACCATTGTCTTAGATCGGGATAGTTGATTTCTTAGCACATTCTGGTCGAGCCTCTAGTCACTGTTGGACACCAAGCTCACCAAATCCACGACCTTCCAGCCCCAGACAGATGGCCAAACTGAGGTTGTAAATCGAATGATTCTGCATATCCTTTGCATGTATAATTCAAAGAACCTTCGCACATGGGATGAGAGCCTTCCTTATGTCTAACATAGCTACAACCAAGCCTTGCATAGCTCAACCGGCCACAACCCCTTTCAAGTGGGGTTGGGATTCCAACCATTGGGTCCCATAGATGTTACACTTCCCCTTGCGATCACCTCGACTGACTCATCTCCTGCTCCAACTGAAGCTGACAAAGCCACCCGGTTCATTGAGAGGATCTAGCACATCTGCCAAGAGGTTCAGGATATCCTACAAAAGTCCAATGACAAGTACAAACAACGCCATGATCAACACCGGGTGCCACATAAGTTTCAGGTGGGAGACAAAGTTTGGTTGTACTTGCAGAAAGAATGCCTTACAGGACCCCATCAGAAGCTTTGCCCACTCTGTTATGGATCGTACACTATCACCAAGGCCATGGGGGATAATTATTTTGAGCTCAACATTCCTCCTTTCCTTGGCCTACACCCAGTGTTCAACGTGGATCTCCTTCGCCCTTATTTCCCACCATTATTGGACACCTCAGAAGTAGCAGAACAAATGACACCAACAGAGCTCAACCCCGACTGCATACAACAAGAATCCAATGATCAGATTGTGGACAGATAGATCAAGGGAACTTGACAAAAAAGGATCCATCTTTATCGAGTCGTCAAAGCAGGGCAACTCTTGCACCAAGGCAAGTGGATCACCGGGGCCAAATTCAACATAAATTTCCTCATCTAATGGGGGACCTCAACGCAATGGAGACCATTTCTTCCTAAGGAGGGAGGATTGATCCAAATGGATATCGGTGGCCACCCACCTTTTTCCAACTAGCTCAAAACAATTTTCTGACATTTTTGGCAATTTACTATTTTTAGCAGTTTTTACTTCCGGGGCCATTTTGAAGGCCTAAATGAAGGTTTTTCGGTATTGAGCTCCTCAATGATATCCAAAGTCATTATTGAGCCCCCAAAATGAAAACCCTCGAAGATACCTTTCCAACGGGCTATCACACGCCTAAAACGGAGATTGTATGCAAAAGTTATGACCCCGAGAAGTTGATGTACTAGCTTACCCAAACGGGGCCCACATGAATTTTGGCGTTTCATCTCCTAGGGTTAGGGTTTTGGATGTCTAGGGTTTTTGGCATTATTTCTTATTGTAAAAAGGCCTTCAGAGCCTCATTGTAACTTTCTTCTTGCGAATGCGCGCTGTCGTCACATCTCTTCTTAGAGATAAGCCGCCACCATTCCAACAAGCTTGTTTCCGTTGCATTTTACAGTTTTAGCTTATTTCGTTATTGAATAGAAAACCAGTTTTATTGTATCTCTGTTATTTTGTGTTAAGCACCTGTTAATAATCTATATTCATTTCTTTCTTCTCATAAAATATGGATCATTCCTAGAGCGAGTTCCATAGATGTAACCACAAGTTTCATTGATAGTATGCCCTGCGACTGAGCCCCATATGGAGTGGTGGATGAGTCTTTCACCTAGGTTGGAAAATGAACCCTCAATGCCTTTCAATTTATTGCTGACTTATTTGCATGGTGGAGGAGGAAACTTGTGGTTATAGAGGATTTGCCGTATGCTGGGGTTGACTTTAGGGGAAATGAAGATTTAGTTCTTCCCTAGGATACACTGTGGGATGCATCAGGCATGAAGGATCATAACCTTGTAACACTACACACACACACACACATTTATGTTTTTGGTTGTATGACAAGGGGTTTAAGTCATTTGTTTTCATCATGCAGACAAAGGCACATCACACTTTTAGAGATGCCAACACTAGGATGTCATGGAGATGCTCATGCATCGAAAAAGATTGACGTCGGAGTAGGAGGATTTCGAGAGGTGGAGAGGAACCTCCATGGTTTGACCATGGGAATTCCTTCCATGAGGATATGAGATGTACCCTTACATATTAAAAGACATACAGTTGGGGAACCTAAAGGTCTCAATCATTTGCTATGATGAGTGGCGAGAGCATTCATGTGCTATGCTGAGCACAATGTGGTGCAGGGAGATGAGTAGAGTCTCCAGACACTTTTAGTATTTTATGGTGATTCTATGGGCACAAATGATCTAGATTATTTTGAGAATGACATGAAGGAAAAAATATAATCGATATATAACAACGAAATACAAAAAAATATACAAGAGAACACAAAAATACAGTGAAACCCGACTTCTATTACTGAATAAGATAGAAAAACATTGTAGAACACAAACGGGAAAAATGGGGTAACTTATCTCTAAAAAGAAATAGATGTTGGCTATGCTTCATTCACAAGAAGCTTTACATCACACTCCATTGCATGCTTAAAGTGCCTCCTTCACCTCAATTATATATGAGAGAGTGAGATGAGAATAATTCCCATGATGCATGTGGGATAAAATGGACTAAGTTTATAAAATGCCATAGGCATGTAAAATACTAGGACTTCCCGGGTGGTCACCCATCCCAATACTACTCTAACCCGAGTGAGCTTAACTGCAGATTTCAAATGGGATCTAGTCCATTAACGCTAAGTTGTAGGCATGTACATAAGACCATTACATGATGTATGTAATTAACAAATGATGATGACATTACATTCCATTCCCCATCAAAAGGGTGAATGCTATGGTTTATCAAAACCACAAGCTCAAAATGGTGATTCAATGGAAAAGGTGGATGACCACCAAGATCCATCTAGATCATTCCTCCCCCCTTAGGAAGCAATGGTCACCATTGCGTCAAGTTCCCATGGGAGATGGGGAGACTTTTGCTAAATCTGAAGCTTGGTGTGTTGCTTTCCTTGTTGAAGAAGTTTTCCTGAACCTGTTGTTGGAGGGGTTGGATCTGTTCAACCAATATAATGGCATGATCTACCTAAGTGTGGGAGGACTCTGTTAGTGAAGATGTAATAGGAAGAGTATGAAGGGTTCTGTTATAACCTTGCTTGACTGGGCAATGTGGAGGCACCCCTGTAGGTGCAACAAGAACATCTTGGGGATCTTCTACAATCTTATTGATCTGCTTCTACTGGATAGAAAGGTCTTGGGTTGAGGCTACAATGGTTTCAATGTCCTTCTATTCACCTTCTCATCGGATTGTGAAGAGGATAAACTTTGCAGTATGAGATATTACTTTGTGTCATTGTTTTGGCAGGACAATAGTCGAAACTACCTCTGGTATCATGTATACATGTCCCCCCAGAGTAACAATCACGTTATGGGGTCGAGACTCATAAATAACATGATCCCTCCACATATATGGTTGGCCTAATGGAACATCAAATACTTCCAGTGGGGAAACATCACAAAATACCTCATCCTTGAAGGGCTTGATGCCGTAGGAAATGTGACACTGTTGGTTGACACAAAGATATTGACCTTGACGAAGCCACCCGATGTTGTATGGCTACGGGTTTGGTGCTGTTGGAAAATCCAACTGCTTGACAACCTCTGCTGAGATGATGTTCTTTTGTCTTCCGCTATCAACAATAAAATGCAGTGGGGTCCACTTCACCCACATATGTGAATGGAAGAGTCGCTCCCCCTCCTCGGGATCCTCTTCTGGTTGGATTGTTGCAGTTGCGAAAGTAACAATGGGTTCTGCATCAATGATTTGTATTCATTTATTATTTTCTGAATCAGGGTCCAAGTCGCCGTTCAACTGTTTGTCTTTGCGCTTATCCACCAATGACTGTATTAAGAGACATTCATCAGTGTTGTGCCAAGGGCTGTTGTGGAACTCCGATTTTCGGTGTCTTTCTTAGACTTCTTGTTACCCTTCTTTTCCTGCATCTGAGACTGTCTCTCTTGAGGTTGACCTTCCTTGCTCTGTACATGCTTCTCCCACTTACTCTGCTGCTTGAATTTCTACTCAATTTTGACTTCATATCGATAAGCAAATCCCAGTGAGGATATGTCCAAGAAATCCTTCTCTGTTTGGATGTACCTGTGTAGACAACTACGAAACTTAAAAACCAGGTGCCTCTTGGAGTCTTTGATACCCAACTTTGAGTGCAAGGTATGAAATATGTTAGTGTACTTCGGCATCGTTTGGTCTCTTTTCTAATGCAGAGTTGTCCATCTCATGTTTTGGTCATCATAGTTTCTGACATAGTAGAACTACTCCTTTAGGGCATATACAAAGGCCACCCAAGTGGGTTCTCTCCCAAATAGTGTAGATTCATCCGCGATGTACCTCTCCCATTAACCTTCCCACCAAACTCTGACATGGGGAAGGGATTTAAGGAGCATAAAGGTGATCTTTTCACTGTTGGAATTTTTTTGGATAGAGTAATAACCTTCTAGCAAATTGATGTAGGAGCATCTCTCCATATCATCCAGCCAGCCAGCCAACCACGTCAGTGCGCACACATTCAAAGGTTGAAGAGAGGCACAACCTCATTTAAATTTCAAATGTGAATTGAATGTAATTTAATGTTTTAGGATGGTGAGCCATGAAATCCGTGCCTTTGTGCAGGCTGTAGATAGGATCGACTTTAATGCCAAGATCGGCTGAGATCTAGATCCAGGCACTGGACTAGACAACCATTGAATGTAATTTATTAGAGTAGGTAGACCTGGAGGGAAGCGCTCGATGAGCCCCTCAGGTAAAATAGATTTTGATATCTCATTTTGAAAAAAACATGGTTGTAGGAGAGAAGAGCCAGAGAGAGCTCAGGAACACCATTGTAAAATACAGGCATTTGCCATTGTTAATATGATAGAATGATTTTTTCATGCACATGTTTTGTGTTGAATGGTTGTCTGTGTGTGTTCCATATATATGTTGTAGATGTATGTTGATGTATTTTGCAGGAGTGTGTTTGATTTTCAGAGTGGAAGATCTTTGAGGCTTCACGCCAGGAAGGTGTGACAGAACGCTGCGGGTTCTGAGAGCCGTGCACATAGGTTGCACTTCTGAACTCTGCGGAGTCAGACAAAGATGTGATGAGGCATAGAAGCTCAAATCAACAACTCAGGAAGAGGAAGAAGACCTCAAGGTTGATGAACACCTTGGAGGCAAGGCTGTGTAGCTAAAACAAAGTTGCAGACAGAACTTTGCTATGAGTTCTGTGGAGCTCTGCCAAGTGGGCATTGAGCATACACACAGGTTGCGTTGGAGAAGAACTCTGCTGAGAGTTTGAAGACAGAAACATAATCTCTGAGGAGTTCTGTGAAGCTCTGCTAGGTGGGCATTGAGCCAGTGCAAGGAGTGCACAGAGGAAGGAACTCTGCTGTGAGTTCAAAAGAAAACAGAATCACTGAGGAATGTGAGAGCTCTGCCAGGTGGCCATTGAGCAAGTGCATAAGTGCACAGGGGGACAAAAATACTGGAAGTTCTGAGAAAAGACACTCTGCCAGGAGGGCATTGAGACTTTGTGCATTTAGGCATAGAAGAGAAAATAATTCTTGGAGTTCTGTGATTTGGAAGAAGAGTCCACTGAAGGATCTTCACTGGGTTGCTGAACACCCAGAAGGACTCTGCAAGGACTGCAGGAGTCAGAGAATCCCTTGAAGAATTGGGAATAGAAGCTTAGGAGGGGAAACATTTTCATATGCACGACGAATTTTAAGGTTCGGGAGTTGACATAGAAGAAAGCAGACAAAGGTTGAGGCCTTGGGAAAAAAGAATTGGAATTCTTCCAAGTGCAGGAAGAAAGAGCGCCAAAGCTCGGGAGGAGCAACATCGGCCATTGGATCAGCCGATAGAATCTGGACCGTTGGTTTTTGCATCCAGGGAGCAGTCGAAGGAGCGCATAGGAGGAAGGATGGATCTGAGCCGTCAGATCTAGAGAGTAATACCCGAAAGTTGTCAGATCGGTTTGGAGCTGCACGAGGTTTAACTTCGCAAACAGGAGAGTGAGAATCCCAAAAAGCATCGGCACTCGGGATATCGGGGATATTAAAAACGTGAGGAGAGTCTCTTGACACCAAAAACCCCGAATTAGCAAGACTTGATCTGTACCGTTCGTTTGGGAGCGGATGCGTGTCACGAGATTTCTCACATCGGGGACTCGGGCACTGGAGGTCAGAAGAGGATGTCATTCGACTTCACGAGTGGAGAAAAGGAGAGGGCTCCGTGTTGTGGGGCCTAGCTGACGTCATATCAAGATATCGACACTTGAGAACGGTGTGGGGCCACAGGAGTCAACAATCGGACAAGTGGCACATCGCCCATTGGGATCTCGTGGGTATAAGGGCTGAGAGCTTGGTGTCAAGAGTCGTGAGGTACGAGGACACGAAAAACGACGAAGTGACGAGAAGGCCAGGAGCCGTCCATCTGAAGAGGAGAGGTGGCAGAGATCAAGAGATCTCGCGAACTCAGGAGTTCAAAGAGTGAAAACCCAAGTATTGGGTACTCCAAGTCACGAAGCGGCAAAGTGGCGAGAGGACTAGGAGCCGTCCATCTGAGGAGGACAGGTGGCAGAGATCGATAGATATCGCGAACTCGGGAGTTCGCAGAGTGAAAGCCCAAGTATTGGGTACTCCAAGTCACAAAGGACGAAGTGTTGAGAGGACTAGGAGACATCCATCTGAGGAGGACAGGTGGCAGAGATCGAGAGATCTCACGAACTCGAGGGTTCGCAGGGTGAGCGCCCAAGTATTGGGTACCCCAAGTCACAAAGATGCGAGGAGTGAGAAGAAGAATAGCCATTGGATTTGGATCATGGGAGAACCGTCGGATCTGCACGTGGAATCGTGTATCGGGGTCTCGTGATAAAAGACTCGAGGATTTGGCCACGGGGATCGCGAGATTACGATAAGCGGTATCCCGACAACTGGAGGATAGTGTGGGCCATAGCGAAGTCGGCTAGTGGAGTACAGGTGGCACGAAGCCATCAGGATCTCACCGCGAGAAGTCCCGAGTATTGGCATTAGGATTCGCGATCCCGCGAAGTCTGAAGTCCCATGAGATAAGCGACCGTTGAAAAATCAACTCACGGGCGCATCGACATTTCGGTGCTTCGGATATCGAGAGTTGGAAAAACCAAGTGTTTGATATAGCGAGTTGCGAAGTCGCGATAGGATAAATCGTGATAGGAGAAGGGTGAGGTCAGCAGTGACTCATATCGATGCTTGGGGACTCGTAATATTCACACCCGACCATTGACCTTTGGACTCGCGAAGTCGCGAGTTCCGATCCTTCGATAAGCAGAAGGAGGGAAGTCGTGAGAAAGAATCTGTGGGTAGACAATTCCCGATAGGGAAGTAGAAGAACCTTGGAGTTCTTCGGGCCGTTGGAGAAGAAGATCCTGTGAACGGGCGTGCCTGGGTGGTGCGTCCCTGCGTCACAAATTCAACCATTTTTCTAGAGCATCTGCATCTATCTAGCCTTCAAATAAGGGGATATAAAAATTGACCTGTACCTTGTGTTATCTCCCAATAAAAAATCATTTTTATTTATGTCTTAGTTGATTCTTTGATTTTTTAGTCTTTTGAGTTATTCAATAAAGTGTGCCCGTCATTGAGTCTAGTCATCAATTTTGAGTCATGTCACATGAGGTTGATAGATGATTAAGTGATTATCATGGTCATTGTCTTAGGTTATACTGGTCAAAAGATAAGTCATTTGTTTACTAAAGGTGAGTCATGGGTCATGTAAGTCGGTTTTTGTCCATAATGAGTCATCATTTGTCTTTCAAATCATGATTTGACTTTTTGTCTATCATTATTTTTCATAATTAAGAGTTCGTAGCACATCTGGGTACTTTTGTACTGAAAGCTCTACCAACTCAGCCATTGTTGTCAGTGCAAATCATTATTTTTACATAGGGCGTGCTACCAACTTGGGGGGAAAACCCTGTTTTGAATTTTGAAAATTTCCAAGGTAAAAGCTATATCAAGAAGGTGTTTTTAGAGTTCTGAGATCATCATCAAAAACCTGAGGCCATTTCTACAGTTGCATCTCGCTAGCAAAAGGAAGTTTATCAAGGTTTTCTCAAGCAAGCAAGGCAATTTGTTTTAGATTTTTCTTCTAATTCTCTCTGTGCAGAAGTTTTTACAACATGCGCTCTACATATTATGTCTCCAAGAGAAGATCCCATCCCTAGGAAGAGGTCAGGCTCAGTGGTTATATTCGAGCCCACTGAGACCACACTGATCGAGCAAAATCCTAACCACGTGGACTCATTCAAGCGCATGGGGTGTTGGAGATTTTGTGATAAACTTGAAGGACATCACCTGGAGGTTTCTAGATATTTTTTGTAGAACTACAAGAATGGAAAGACAAAGGTTGGTCCCTTGGAAATCCATGTGACAGTGGATCTGATTGCATAAGTAACCGAGATCCCTAGGACATGGGAACTATGGTTAAAAGCAAAGAAACTAGAAAAGGAGGACTAGTGTCAAGATATGCTTAGGTCTGCGCATAGAGGAGTTGATTTAGTGAAGGGTGTGCCAAGGAAGTGGCTGATAGAGGAATATGACAAACTACTCTTCATCATTCAGAGATTCTTCACATGTGAAGGAATATACAACTGGGTTTTGCAATACCATTTCAAGCTTCTTCTCCATTTCACTGGTAAGAAAGAGATAGACTTACCCTATTTTCTTTTCATGAGCTTGCAAAGGATGATTTCATTAGCACAAAGAAAACCTGATAAGCTTCAAAAGTCCATTTTCCACCATGACTTAATAAATCTCATAGTCCTTGAATAGTTGAAAAAGGAAGGGAAGGATTGGCCCACTTTCTTATTTGTATCAAATTATCAAATTGATTTTCCTCCTTCTCCTTCAAAACTCAAAACCCCTAAGAAGAATACTGCAACATTGCTTATTGCTTCCTCTATCCCATCATCTGAAATACCACAATCTTCTGCCCCCTCTTCTCCCTCATTTGAAGTAGCACAAGATTCTGCCCCTTCTGCTCCTACACTTGAAGTAGCACAACCTTCTGCTTCCACTGTTCCCTTTGCATCTGAAACACCACATACCCCTCAAGACCCTATTCCTCAAAGAACCTTACCTATCCAATTCTGAAAAAGAGATAAGAGGAAAGGATAGGCCAAATAAGTAGTTGTTGAAGATCAAACAGAGCCTCTTGTGGAGCTCCCTCCTATTGAAATTAAAGATAATCCTCCAACTATACAAGCTAGAGTTGATACACCAGCCCTTAGAAGGTCATCCAGGAGAAAGCTTGTTTTAGTAGAGGATTCTCTTCCAAGCACTTACATTGTAAAACCTAGAGCTTAAAGTCTCGCTGCTTGAAAAGGAAGCATTGGAAGCCATAGTTCAGTTGAGTGAATATTCACTAGAGTTAGCCCTAGAGATAGAGCAATGACCTAGAGAGAATTGGGCTAAATTTTTCAAAGATGCAGACATACAACTCAAAGAAGTTCAGGAGAAGAATCAAAGGTTACATCAAGATAATGTCACACTTGGTAGACAAATATCAAGACAAATAGATGAACTTGCAAGGGAGTGTAACCAACTGAAGAGGAACATCAGGAAATAGATGATTCAGAGGAAGCAATTGGATAATATTTATAAACAGAACCTTAGTCTGAGAGCAAAAAACATAAATCTAGCTGAAGATTTGTATTTGGCCAAGAACATTCTTATCAAGAAGAATTTGGCTATCTTCTTGAAAGAAACCTCTTCTTCTGGTTCTCCCAAGCATGGTGTTTGATTAATAGATTGTTTCAAGTTTTTGTATGGTTGATGACCTATGATGAACTAGCATGTATTGAAGCCAAATGTAAGTATGGAATTTATCTAAAAGAAACATGTATGGGTATGATTATTGAGATGAAGTATGAGTAGTCTCAATAGGGATAACAAATGGCGATGATATGTGTTTTATTGAAACATTTTTTCAAGTTTCAAAGGCATGTTTCAATCAATTTTGAAGATTTTTGACAAAAACTAGAATCAAGAGGAGTTTGTAGTGCAAACTGTGTTTTCTCCATACAGTGTGCTACCAACTCGTTAACCTTCTGCATGTAACAGTTTTGGTCAAAGTTGACCTGATTTTAAGCGTTCAATGGATGAATCATTACTCCATGTGTCAACTAGATGCAGTGAAGGACTTCTACAACAATGAGGTAGCTCAAGAGGAGCTAAAGTTTTGGAATTTGGATGGGATAGCTATCCCTTAGAAATAGGATCTCATCCTATCATTGTGCATCAATTTAGATTTGATTTGATAGGTGTCTTTCAGATCCAGCTTTTGAGGATCTTAGTCAAGTTTGTAAAACTTATTTAATCCCATTGAGGCATATTTGTAAAGGGTTCAAGATTGAAGACACTATTGTACTCTTTTGCTGTAAAAACCTTGATATATATTCTGGAATGATAAGTCTCTTTCATTGATATTGCTCAGATCCTTGTCTCTCTTTCTTATTCTATACTTGTGATTTGAATCTTATGTTCAATTATTTGATTATTTAATGAGTCATGATTGTCATATTATCTCTGTATTAGTAAACAAAGGATCACAAGCCTTCTGTTGGTTATATTCGACCTTTTACATGTGTTGTCAATATATGTAATGTTGTTGGTATAGTTAGCATTCTCCATCCATTTGAATTATATAAACCATATGATCAATAGCTCTTGAAGGCCTTATTCTGTCTAGAGACGTTCAAATTGCCTTGAGTGAAAGAATGACTGTGTGAGTTGTTCATCTTTGATCCAATTTTCAAATACATCATTAAGCATTATGACTAAGTTACCAGGCTCTCTTGATCTGCAACCTAAATAGACTCCTAGAGAGATAACAAATTGGCATCATTTCTGGGGAGAGGAGTGTGAAGCAAGCTTCCCTGAGAGATGACATAGTCCCAACTTTGATGATAGACAAAGGCTGGGCATCATTAGTTTGGTTCTAATCTTCTATCTGGAAACTCCATTGGTACATTGTGGCTCCTAAGAAGGCACATACTCGAGGAAATACTCAACAACCACTAATTGATCCAATATCTGATCCTAAGAGGATCATCAAAGAGGGAAAGGAATTACAGAAAAGATCTTCAAGTTCAGGTATATCTAGAAATCCCTCTGTGTCTTTTCCAGAAAATCCACTAATAAATCCAACAATTGTTGAAGCTATAAGTTTAGAGATTGATTGTGAAAAGGTAGTTTTAGAAGTTCAAGGATATTCTGATCTTACTCAAGAAGATAGTTCACCATTTGTTGGAGAAGACATTTGATCATCCTCTGTAGAATCTTCTCAATCTAAAACTGAACAAAATTCAGCCTACATCATACAAATCTTCCAGCAGTTGAGCTTGTCTTACATGAATTGTCTATAAAATGATAATAAAACCTTTCCAAGTTATTGTCTCAATTTTACAGAGATTCTTATTTCCCTTCTTCCATTGCAATCCCAAAAATACATTCTCCTATCATTACCTCACCTTCATCCTCAATATCAACCTCAACGATCCAAAATTCCAGTGCATATACATCTATTGTTATCATGGAAACAACACCCCAAAATCTCACTAAGATGGATAACATTATAGCCGCTAGATATGCCCCATTAGTATTGCCAAATCATCTAAATGCAATTCCTATTAGTATTGCCAAATCATCTAAATGCAATTCCTACTGGAGACTATCAAAAGTATATGCCAAAATTTTCAGGGGTAGAAGAGGTCACGGCTGAAGAACGTCTTTAATTATTTTATAGTTATGCTGATAACTTAAATATCACAGACGAAGATGTATGGATGAGAGTGTTTGTGCAAAGCTTAAATGGAGAGGCCAGAAGGTGGTTTAGAGAATTAACCCCAGGATCTATAACATGTATTGAAGTTTTTGATGATACTTTCTTAAAACAATGGGGGGATAAGAATGATTTTCTTTACTACATTACAGAGTTTGGGAACTTGAGAAAGGAAAGTGGTCAATCAATGTCAAACTTCACCAATAAATTTAATAGGATGTACAAGAAGATCCCAACTGAAATCAAGCCTACTGCTACTTCTGCAAAGATCACATATGCTAATGATTTTGATGCTGAATTTTGTTTGTTGTTAAGAGAAAGGAGGTCTGTTACATTGGCTGATATGCATGATGCAACACTTGAAGTGGAATCTAATATCCTTGTTGCAGAGAAATTGAAAGGCAGAGGAGATAGGAGAAAACAAAAAGGAGAAGCCTCCTCATCATGTGTTGATCCTAACATTGAAAATGTGCATAAGATGATTGAATATTTGACTTCAAAATTGTCCAAGATGAAGATTGAGAATAAGCAGCCTGCAAAAGGTAGAGATCCTAATGATTTTATTCCTCGAAATACAAATCCTTATAGAAGAAATAATGAGCCACATCATATTTTATAGAGGAATAGAAGTGCTAATGAGGATCAAAATATTGAATCCCCTTTTCATAGAACAATAATGGAGGAGGAGAAGCTAGAAGAAGATGAAGGGATTCATTGTTTAGGAGATAAAGGTGATGCATCCTTCTTGACACAATAAGCTTATGAATAAGCTTTGATTAGTCAACAGGTTAATCAAGATTCAAATGAGGGATCTATTTGTCAAACTGATGATCATAATAGATATAATTTGAGATCTAAACAAAGTAATGGCAAGCAAGATGAGCAAGCTCCTCCAAGAAAGTTGTTTCCCCTACAAAAAAACAACCAAGCAAAGATCAAGCTCAAAACAAGAATCAAGTACTTCTTAAATCTCCCGTGCAAGAGGTAAGAAACCTTAACAAAGTTCCTGTCTCTTTTAGCTTTGAATCAGAAATTTAGAAGGTTAAAATCCCCATACCACTAACAAAATTAATGAAGAATGATACCTCCAAACAAACCATCCTCAAATCCCTTGAGCCTAAACCCATGCCAACTTCTACTGAAGTTGTAAAACTCCAAGATGATAAGCCTACTATTGTCCTTAGTCCAATGGTTGAAGACCATGAGGAAACCTCTCCACCTTTCTATGTCTCCTTGAACATCCATGATAAAATTATACATAATTTCCTTCTAAATACATGAGCCTACTAATCATCCCATATAATCAGTTGACACAGGTTTGGCGTCTTGTATACTTCAGAGACATGATTCTCTGTCATCATCTTTGCAGCTCAGAAAACCTATTTGCTAATTTCCAGAAGTGGAAAAATCTCCTATATGGAATATGTTCTTTGATGGTGCTTGTTCAAAAGAGTCTGTAGGAGAAGGTGTTGTTTTTGTTTCAACTTCCAAAGAAACAATTCATTTGTCCTTCAAATTGGATTTCAAAGTGAAAAATAACATAAAAAAGTATGAAGCCTTGGTATTGGTCTTGAACATCGCTAAGGATATGAATATTCAAGGGCTGAAAGTATTTGGAGATGTTGATCTGATAATCCAACAAATCAAAAACACTTTTCAAGACAAACATGTCAGGCTTAAGGCATACAGAGATGAGATATGGAATCTGTTGGCCCTTGTTTATGGAAGGAAGCGAAGAACAAGGAAGGAAAGGTAAAAAGTGAGCTTCGTGGGAGACACACTAATTGTCACTGAGTCGAAGTGAGCAAAAGAGCAGGAAAGATGGAGCAAAGTGCGGAAAAGCAAGCCGTTAGATGAGGACATTAGGGATGACAGATCAGGAAGGAAGAAGGATCGTGGAAAACTCAACAAGTAGAGAAAGCCATCATTGGATTCTTTGGAGCACCGCGTGATGAAGAAGGAAAGACAGGCTGGCAAAGCCCGAAAAAAGAGGGTCAAGTTGACCTAGGGTTTTAGACACCTGGGGTTTTGGTATCTAGGGTTTTGTCACCTAGGTTTTAACCTAAGGTTGTCGGTGAGGGATTGTAATGTATAAATAAAGGTCAAGAGGACCTGGGTGGCGTCGGTTGTTGGTCATTGAGTATTGATATGATATTGTTGTTATAACTCTATTGTGGAAGGAGAGGATTGCATTGTGAGATCTTCAGCTGTGTGCGAAGGTCAAGTCCTCGAGCTGGGTGCGCAGGAAGGGGAGAGAAAGAGAGAGAAGAAAGAAGTTTTGCTAGCTGAGAGCACAGATAAGAACTTTATGCTTTACCTTAATAAATCATAAGCACAGTTTCATGGACGTAGCCATAGAGAGAGGGTGAACCACATATATTTTGTGTCATATGTGTGATTTATGCTTGGATCTCTGTCATTGTTATATTGTTATTTGTAGTCTTATGTTAGATCAGATCTATATTTGTGCAGGATAGAACTATTTGATAAGTGATATATGAATGTTGTATAGTTGTTGTGATAGATCCATTTGATATTCCCCTAGTTGTAGACACTTATGTCCTACAACCCCCCTCTTTAGCTACTTCGAGTGAGACTACATCTTCTTTGTAGGTGCTACCGAAAGGGCCAATAGCTAGGGCTTGTTGGTGTGCTCTTGGAGTGAACCTCGGGTCTGCCCTTGTGCCAAAAAATGGTTTCGTTGTAGGAACAAGAATCTGTGTAAGGGAATGTCAAGGTGGTTCCCATCGAAGACAGAGATTCAGAAGTGGATAGAGGATCAAAAGAGGGACTTCACTGAAGCCCAAAACAAGAACCCTAAGCTAAGTACTGAAGGTTGGCTGCAGAGACACATCTTCACCGATATTCATGAGATCTTATTTGGAGGAATCCATCAAGAGCTATATGATTAGTTAGCTAGGTTATCCGATACTCAGTTCGAGATCATATCTAGACTTCCTGTGGTCTGGATGTTGGAGTTGATTAAGAAGGTTAAGAGAGTCGACAACATTGTATCAAGGGCTGTAAATCACTGGTTTGATAGTACCATTGGAGGGCATATCACCGAATTTGTTGTTGATAGAACAAAATCATATAGCTAGGCTGAGAGATACTTCTTCAAAGGACCCAGAAGAATTTTTTTACAATTTCTAAAGCTAAGAATCAAGATGTTGTTGCATGAAAATAACGTCTTGAAGATACAATAGATTGGTTGGATCCAAAAAGGCTAATGTTCAAGAATTCGGACAATAACAATGACACAAAGGCTAGAGATACATACAGTGGAAAATTATTTCGAGGGGTTCACCTTGAGAACCTGTTCAAGCAAAACTACGGAGATGAGGGTTTCTACAATGGAGAAGAGGCAAATCTGATAGATGAAGGACATTCATAACCCACCAGAGAAGAGGAAGAGGAAGCTAAAGAACTTCGCCACAATGAGCCAGAGACATCAGGAACTACGTAGACCACTGAAGCAAGTAATATCAATCCTTCTGTTATTTTAGAAATGCTAAGTAATCAGAATATTCCGAATCACCAGAGTTCGTAGACTACTATTACTAGTAGTTCAACATCTACTTAGACAAGAAACCTACGCAGATCTATGGAAGACGAGATGAGGCTCCCTATCTTTAAAGGAGATGGATCTAAAGATCTTGATCAACACTGGTTCCTGTGCGAGGCTGTATGGAACATTAAAAATATTACCGATGAACCTATTAAAAGAAACCAGTTTAGCACTACGTTGAGGGATCACGCGCTGAGCTAGTACATGAATCTTGTCCAAGGACTTGTGCAGCCTAAGCCACTAAATGAGATCAAGAATGCGCTGGTTGCAGAGTTTAAAAAACTTAAGTCGGAGTCACAGTGTATTACTAAGCTGAAGGAGATCAAACAGAAGGTATCCAAACCTGTTTGGGAGTTCGATCAGAGATTCAAGACCCTAACAGGCTGATTGACTTGTAAGATCCCAGATTAGCAGAACAAAGAATGGTTCATCACTTCTCTTTTACCACACATCAGAGTCCCCCTGATGCAACAAAAGATTGCATCGTAGACAAAATCTTTGGATATCGCTATGAAGCTTGAATCAACACCTATGGGAGAATATAGCTTAGACATGAGGCAGATCTTGAGCCAACTGACTAGTTTGTCTCTGCAGGTTGAGGATATGAAGAAGGAAAAGGGGGAGGAAAAAAGAGAAGATATCAGGTGTGTAAGATGCAGATCTGAAGGTCATGATAAAGAACACTGTCCCTTGTTTCATGAATATTTGGCCTCAGGAACGCCGAGCCCCTTGAAGCAAGTTAACCTACCCTAGTGCGAAGTATGCAGAAATCGACATCGCCCTGGTGAGTGCTATTATATGCAGAAGTATGTTCAAACACCCAAAAAATTGTACTGCACATTCTGTAAGTCCATAGGGCACGAAAGATCAAGAGACATATACAAGATCCAAGGCGAAGTACACCAAGAAGGAAACAATGCACAGTATAATTCTCCAGGAAGAGGAAGTTTCAATCCTCATGGTGGATACAGAGGAGGAGGAGGAGGAGGAGGAGGAGGTATGGGTCGAGGCCAAGGACAAATAATCTATTACAAATGCGCACAGCCATGACATTTAGCGAGGGACTTCCAGAACCCTTGCACAACCTGCATTTATTGCAATTCCTTCGATCATGTCATCGAGGAATGCCCTTTGCTTCTAGATAAGCTTAAGGAAAGATGAGGACCTCAACAAAACCAGCAAGTGCAACTGATATATGATGAACCTCGCGAAGTAGACCCTAGAGTCATTTTTATCACTCGAGGAGGCACTACTACAGGAGAAGACAGAGAAGCCCAAGGAAAGTTTGCAGACGACCGCGGAGTTAGGAAATCTACAGAGAAGACCCCAACATTCAATGCTAAGAAAGAAAGATAGATATTTGAGGAGGCAAGAAAAGAGTTCAAAGGATATCAAGGGTCTTCATCAAAGAAACAACCAGAAATCAAAGAATATGGCATGCCTTAGGAATTTGATCAGTATGATTTTCCAACAGAAGGAAAAGAGGTAAGCAAACTCATGGAATTTTTGTGCACTTGTGTTAAGTTGATTCAAGATAAAAGCGTTGTACAAGAATTACAAGATTTAATCAAGCAGTATGAGCTAGGAAAGATAGAATCCTTACTAAATAGGGTAGTGCACCAAATTGGGAAAAGGAGAAGGAAAAATAAAGAATTACACATGAATGTTCAAATAGGAGAATATGATATAGACTATGTGGTCCTCGACTTAGGGTCGGAGGTCAATGTCATGACGAAGAAAAACTGGGCACTGATGGGAAAACCGAAGTTGATCTATTCCCTTATCAGGCTTAGAATGGATAATCATCAAGTAGTCAGCCCATTTGGACGGTTGGATCATGTCCCTGTGGACATCGATGGAGTTAGAACCTTTGCAGATTTTGAAGTAATTGAAATTGTTGACAACAATTGCCCTTATCCTGCATTATTAGGAATTGATTGGGCCTTTGATAATTCTACTGTTGTTGATCTAAAGAAGAGGCGTATGAAATTTGAAAGAAATGGCCTTAGGGTCATTGCACATTTAGATACAGATGAGGGTCCTCGATACACAGTGCCTATCAGAGAAGAAGACCACGCGTACGAACTGGAAAACATCTGCAAACTAACAGCCATACAACAAGATTATATCAATCTTACAGCCAATGGGAATCTAAGCTGGCGAAGTGACAACACATGCTCATCAGACTTAGAAGAAGCATTGGAGAACTAGAAGAACCAGATGTATGAAGTCTCTACCAGAAGATGTGCTAGACTAACTAGAGAGGTTCGATGGATCGACACAATAGTGAGTAACTTACCCACATTTGATGGGCTGAACCCTTTAGAAAACTTCTTATCAGAGTTTGAGACAAGTGTACCAACACAACAGAGGTTGTTGGCAATGGATGAGGCCATGAAAGCCACACCAAAAAAATATTGGGGGATGCACAAAGGAAACATCACAGACTAGACACAATGTCGAACTTTGATAACAAAGCGATTCTCAGCACAAGTAGGAAGCTGCGAAGTGAGGTACACAGGTCGAAGTTTCCCAAAGGACCATGTGCGAAGAGGCCTGGAGTGACATTCCTCGAGAATAATGGGTGCACAAATTCATTAAAATTCTAGACATGATCCCTATCAATTGGTACCTTCAAGCGGAGCTGCGCCTCGTCACTTCAGATTGGGAAGGTATGATCCATAATTTTATAACCACCTTTTTGTTTGATAGTGAATTTCCTTCAGTAGACCAAGCATTACAGATTGTGAAATAGAAAGTATTTAAGGAGGCATCTAGCCTCCCTTTGGAGCAAGAAGAGGATGAATGGACCACGCCATTCTAGAAATTGCAAGGATTTTACAACATCATTGACTTCGTGGGACCTATAAACCCACTAGGAAAACGCACAGGAGCAAGGTACATTATTACTATGACAAAATACTTAACCAGATGGGCCGAAGCTAGAGCAGTCAAGGACTATAGTGCAACTATAGCTGCGTGTTTTATATTTGATGACATAATAACCAGGTTTGGATGCCCTAAGATCCTTATGAGTGATCAAGGTACACACTTAATCAATAAGACAGTTGAAGCCTTGAATGAAGAATTTGTAGTCCACCATCAGAAGAGTACACCTTACCATCCAAAAGAAAATGGAACGGTCAAAGCATTCAACAAGATCTTGGAGATAACATTGACAAAGATTTGTAGCGTGCACACGGATGACTGGGATTTAAGAGTACCAGCAATACTCTAGCCTTATAGAACCACTTGCAAGAAATTAACAATGCAAACCCCCTTCAAGTTGGTTTATGGTCTTGAAGCTGTTGTCCTAATGGAATACTTAGTACCAAGCCTAAGAATTGCTACACTTACATACATGGATGATATCGATGTTGTTCGTGAGAGGCTTTCACAGTTGGTTGAACTGGAAGAAGACAAATTCATTGCATGATTCCATCAACAAGTCCAGAAGGGACGAGAAAAGGCCTATCATGATAGGCACATCAAGAAGAAGACATTCAAGCAAGGTGATTTTGTACTGGTGTATGACAGTAAGTTTATCAAACACCCTGGGAAGTTTAGAACGCATTGGCTCGGACCATATGAGATCGCCTATGTTATATAAGGAGGAGTTGCATAGCTGAAGACATTGAAGGGAGACTGGAAGGAAGGATTGGTGAATGAGAGTTGACTGAAGTTGTACTATGATAACCAGTTGCCTCGCAACTCTCAGTAAAAGCATGATGAAAAGGGTCCAGGTACCAGGTGTAGTTGAAACTGGGTACCAGACACAGAAAAGATAGTCTGCACAAGGATGGAAAAGAGGCATAAAGCAGAAAGAAAGGGTTGCACTGCGTAGTCCAAAGTTGAAGTAAAACAAGAGGATCAGATCTGAAGTTCCTCAGGACGAGTCACAGGTGAGTGTTGGGGGCCTTTTGGCCCTTGGTTATGGAAGGAAGAGAAGAACAAGGAAGGAAAGGTAAAAAGCGAGCTTCGCGGAAGACACAGTAACGGTCACTGAGTCGAAGTCAGCAAAAGAGAAGGAAAGATGGAGCAAAGTGCGGAAAAGAAAGCCATTGGACGAGGAGATCAGGGATGACAAATCAACAAGGAAGAAGGATCATGGAAAACTCAACAAGCAGAGAAAGCCATCATTGTATGCTTTGGAGCACCATGCGATGAAGAAGGAAAGACATGCTGACGAAGCCCGGAAAGAGTGGGTCAAGTTGACCTAGGGTTTTAGACACCTAGGGGTTTGGTATCTAAGGTTTTGGCACCTAGGTTTCGACCTAAGGATATCGATGAGGGATTGTAATGTATAAATAAAGGTCAATAGGACTTGGGTGGTGTCGGTTGTTGGTAATTGAGTATTGATAAGATATTGTTGTTATAGCTCTGTTGTGGAAGGAGAGGATTGCATTGTGAGATCTTCAGCTGTGTGCGAAGGTCAAGTCCTCCAGCTGGGTGCACAGGAAGGGGAGAGCAAGAGAGAGAATAAATAAGATTTGCTAGCTGAGAGTGCAGATAAGAACTGTATGCTTTACCTTAATAAATCATAATCACAGTTATGTGGACGTATCCCTAGAGAGAGGGTGAACCACATATATTTTGTGTCGTATGTGTGATTGATGCTTGGATCTCTGTCATTGTTATATTGTTATTTGTAGTCTTATGTTAGATCATATCTATAGATGCACAGGATAGAACTAGCTGATAAGTGATATATGAATGTTGTATAGTTGTTGTAATAGATCCACTTGATATTCCCCTAGTTGTAGACACTTTTGTCCTACAACCCCCCTCTTTAGTTACTTCGGGTGATATTGCATCTGCTTCACAAGTGTTGCCGGAAGGGCTAGTAGCTAGGGCTTGTTGGTGCGCTCTTAGAGCGAACCTTGGGTATGCCCATGTGCCAACATAATCTCATTGATTCTTTTCTAGCATTCAATATTTCATACATTCCTAGAGCCATGAATCAAATTGCTGATTCATTCGCTGTTTCAACTAGTACCTTCAATCAACCTTTGCCAGCAAAGCTAAATTATGAAATCCAAGTGAAATATAAACCCTCCTTGCCAGACAATGTAAAATTTTGGAAGGTGTTTGATGATGATGAGGAATTGGTCAGATTTTTGGAAGTTATAGATGAATTTTTCAGCCCTCCATATAGATCATGAAAATGAAAATGTTGAAAAAGTAAAAAATCCGAAGTTAAAAAACAAAATTGGATGCCATGATATCATTCAACTTCCAAATAATCAAATCCCAAAAGGATTAGTACCACTTGAGAAGATTTTTGACCAGAATGATGTGCCCTTGAAGTGTGATAAGAAAGAGGAAGACCCTGTTGTATTTCAGTACAACCTAGGATATGAAAAGTGCCCAAAAACTATAAATCTATCTACACAGTTGACTGTAGAACAAAGAGCTGAATATGGCAGCCCGATGAAAGAATTTTCAGACATTTTTTGCATGGGAATACAATGATTTAAATACCCATGACACTCAAGTGATTGAGCATAAAATGCCTCTGAAGAAATAAGCCACTCCATTGAAGCAAAAACTAAGATCTATCAACCCTCTTCTTCTACCCATAATGGAAAAAGAAATTAAGAAATTATTGAAAGCTCAAATTATCATTCCATTAAAATACTCTGAGTGGGTTGCTGATTTAGTTCCTGTTAGGAAGAAGAATGGGGAGATTAGGTTGTGTGTTGACTTCATGAACTTGAACAAGTGCTCTAAGAAAGAAAACTACCCTTTTCCAAAGATGGAGCATATCCTACAAAGAGTGTCTGGAGCTAGTGTTATGTCTTTTATTGATGGGTTTTCAGGATATAACCAAATCTCAATACACCCATATGAGAGAGAGAAGATTGCTTTCACAACTATTTGGGGTACTTTTATGTATGCCAAGATTCCCTTTGGGCCTATGAATGCTGGGGCCACCTTTCAAAGGGCCATGGACATTGCCTTTGTAGGTGAGAAGGATAAGTTTGTTTTGATATATTTGGATGATCTAACAGTGTTTTCTCATAGCCATAAAGAGCATTTGTAGCATTTGAGGAAGACATTCTTGAAGTGCAGAAGGTATGGTATTTCATTAAACCCAAAG
Source organism: Picea glauca (assembly GCA_000966675.3). Lineage (NCBI taxonomy): Eukaryota > Viridiplantae > Streptophyta > Pinopsida > Pinales > Pinaceae > Picea > Picea glauca. The sequence continues at coordinate 154,665 of JZKD02S0918778.1, read as the reverse complement.
AAGTCTCCATTTGAATTAAAATAAGGTAAGCTTTTGGGACACATAGTGACTGCCGAAGGAGTACAGATTGACCCTGCAGGAGTAGAAATTATTAAGAAGATATCAATTCCTAGATCTAAGAAAGACATCCAATCATTTCTTGGAAAGATTAACTTCATTAGGAGATTTATTCCTAATTTTGCAGAGTTTATTAAACACATCACTGACATGTTAAGGAAAGATTCAGAATTTAAATGGCATGATTCAACAAGGGATTCTTTTGAAGCTATCAAGAAATATCTTATGTCAGCCCCTACTTTGATCAACCCTGACTATTGTAAAGATTTTTATATCTTTTCATTTGCATCTAATGAGACCATTGCAACAATGTTACTTTAGAGAAATGATCAAGGGCAGGAACAACCAGTGGCTTTCTTTAGCAAGACATTAACAAATGTTGAGGTAAAGTATGAGCCTATTGAAAAACAAGCTTACGCTTTGATCCAATCACTTAAGGCTTTTAGAATCTATATTTTGCATGCCAAATTTATAGATTATGTACCATCTAGTTCAGTCAGAGATGTACTCATTCAACCAGATATAGATGGTAAAAGAGCCAAGTGGATTGCCAAACTCATTGAGTTTGACATGGACATTAAGCCAACTAAATTGATAAAGGGTCAGGGTTTGGCAAAGCTTCTTGCTGAGGAGAATTGTGAGGTGCCGGGCATTAATTTTATCAGCATAAATGCAGAGGATGCACAATCTGAAATTTCTGTTGAAAGGTACAACCATGATCAACCGGTTTCAACAAACTTGTCTTCTTGTGAATGGTACAATAATATAATACATTTTTTGTAGAGCCTTGCAGCCCCTCCAGAGATGAATCAAACATAGGTGAGATAATTAAAACTCAAGGCAATCAAGTTTTGTATTAATGAAAATATTCTCTATTGGAAAGACCCCTCTGGATGTTGTTGAGATGTCTTGACAAAGAAGAATCAGTTCAGGTTATGCATCAGTTTCATAACAGCAATTGTGGTGGCCATCATTACTGGAAAACCACAACCCACAATATTTTGAGGGATGGTTACTATTGGCCATGTTTATTTTCTGATGTTTTCTCCTATGTTAAGGCACGTGACAAGTATCAAAGGTTCATTGGAAAATGACATCTGAAATATCTTCCATTAAAACCCATTGTAGTCACTGGACCCTTCCAACAATGGGGGTTGGACTTCATTGGAAAGATGCATCCATATTCAAGTGGAAAACATAGATTGATATTAGTGGCAATTAACTACTTTACAAAATGGATTCAGGCTATTCCCACTAGGAATTCCACTCATTCTGTAATCATCAATTTCTTGAATGATCATATTTTAGCTAGATTTGGCTGCCCCAAAAGACTTGTTAATGATAATGCAACTGATTTTAAAGATGATGTTTTGGTGAAGTTGTGTGAAGACATGGGTATTCAACTTGTTCACTCAACTTCCTACTATCCTCAAGGCAATGGCCTTGCTGAATCATCAAACAAAATCCTAGTGAGGATTAATAAAAAATTGCTTGAAGAAAATCAAAGGAGTTGGGATTCTAAGTTAAAATTTTCACTCTGGGCTAATACAGTGACATATAAGAAGTCCATTGGAACTTCTCCTTTCAAGCTGGTATATGGCACTGAAGCCATTTTTCCTATCCAACTTGCACTAGATGTTGCAATTTTTTTTCAAGAAGAAGAAGGGGAACCAAATGATTTGGTTAGAAGGATTCTTCATCTAGTTGAGATTTAGTAGGCAAGGGAACAATTACTTGAGAAGACCGAGTTACATCAAAAGAATATGAAAGAGAGTTTTGATAAGAAGGCGAAGGAAGATGTTTTCCAAACATGGGATCTTGTCTTGAAGTGGGATCCTTACAGACAGGATAAAGTCAAGCATGGGAAATTTGACACTTTGTGGATTGGACCTTTCATCATCTCTCAAGTGTTGTAGAACAATACTTTCCTCTTACAGAACTTGGAAGGTAATGAAGTATTTGGTGGCCCAGTCAATGGGCGTTTCCTCAAAACCTATTTCTACTAAGGCTTTTTAAGCCTTCTTCATTGTAAATATCATTACTTTTTCAGTTTTAGTATCATAATAACTCCATGCCCAATGAAACAACAATTTAACTTCTTTTACAAGTTTTGTAGGTGATAGGAAAGGCAACTGGTCTTATGAGTTCTTGGAACCTCACAGGGAGGCTTCCATCCCCAATTAGAGCCATATGTTATCCCCCAATAAAAATTCATTTTTATTTATGTCTTAGGTGATTATTTGAGTTTTTAGTCTTTTGAGTTATTCAATAAAGTATGCCCTTCATTGAGTCTAGTCATCAATTTTGAGTCATGTCACATGAGGTTGATAGATGATTAAGTGATTATCATGGTCATTGTCCTAGGTTATACTCGTCAAAAGATAAGTCATTTGTTTCCTAAAGGTGAGTCAAGGGTCATGTAAGTCAGTTTTTATCCATAATGAGTCATCATTTTTCTTTCAAATCATGTTTTGACTTTCTGTCTATCATTATTTTTCATAATTACGAGTTCGTAGCGCATTTGGGTACTTTTGTACTGAAATCGATACCAACTTAGCCATTGTTGTCAGTGCAAATCATCATTTTTACATAGGGTGCGCCACCAACTCGGGGGGAAAACCCTGCTTTGAATTTTCTCCATACAGTGCAGATTGCATTTTCTCCATACAGTGCACTACCAACTCGTTAACCTTCTACGTGTAATAGGTTTGGTCAAAGTTGACCTGATTTTCAGCATTCAATGGATGAATCATTACTCCAGGTGTCAGCTAGATGCAGTGAAGGATTTCTACAACCATGAGGTAGCTTAGGAGGAGATAAAGTTTTGGAATTTGGATGGGATAGCTATCCCTTAGAAATAGGATCTCATCCTATCATTGTGCATCAGTTTAGATTTGATTTGATAGGTGTCTTTCAGATCCAACTTTTGAGGATCTTAGTCAAGTTTGTAAAAATTATTTAAGCCCACTGAGGCATCTTTGTAAAGGGTTCGAGATTGAAGACTCTATTGTACTCTTTTGCTGTAAAAACCTTGATATATATTCTGGAATGATAAGTCTCTTTCATTGATATTGCTCAGATCCCTGTCTCTCTTTCTTATTCTGTACTTGTGATTTAAATCTTATGTTCAGTTCTTTGATTATTTAATGATTGATGATTTCCATATTATCTCTGCATTAGTAAACAAAGGATCACAAGCCTTCTGCTGGTTATATTCGACCTTTTACATGTGTTGTCAATATATGTAATGTTGTTGGTATAGTTAGCATTCTCCATCCATCTGAATTATATAAACCATCTGATCAATATCTCTTGAAGGCCTTATTCTCTCTAGATATGGTCAAATTGTCTTGAGTGAAGGAATGAGTGTGTGATTTGTTCATATTTGATCCAATTTTCAAATACATCATTAAGCATTCTGACTAAGTTACCAGGTTCTTTTGATCTGCAAACTAAAGATACTCCTAGAGAGATAACACCTTGAAAGGTGTATCACTTGCAAAATGGTTTCTTGTTGAAGATGCCTCTGTTGCCGTCATCAGTAGTCTTTGAAGGATTTGAGTCAAGTTGTCCATCATGTCATTCCTTTGTCGCACGAGGGATTCCTTGAGCAACGTCTTGAAAGGATATCATGATCTTTCATCTCTCTTTTCTTCCTCCATGGGAGGTTTCTTGGGCTAGCGAGAGTAGTTGTCCTCAAGCGAAATTAGCTCAAGACCCAAATATCTATAACCTGACCTCGTCGGGGACCTTCTTTGAGAAATGACAAGGAGCTAATTGATCTGATACCACTGATCCATATTATTTTGAGAATGACATAAAGGAAAAAATATAATCGAGATATAACAATGAAATAAAAAAATATATAAAAGAGAACACAAAAATACAGTGAAACCCAACTTCTATTACTGAATAAGATAGAAAAACATTGTAGAACACAAACTGGAAAAATGGGGTGTCTTATCTCTAAAAAGAAAGAGATGTTGGCTACGCTTCATTCACAAGAAGCTTTACATCACACTCCATTGCATGCTTAAAGGGCCTCCTTCACCTCAATTATGTATGAGAGAGTGTGTCACATACCCACTACGTAAATCAAACTTTTTCGTTGATTTCTCAACAATTAGAATCCCCGAAGTCCTACGGGGCTTAGCGCAGGCTAGATTTTTCCTTTTTCCACCTTCATATGATTTTAGTTCACGACTATGGGCCGAATCAACACGACGTCTTTTCACACTTCGTGACTCAGTGCTACCGGAACGTTGAGTCGCTCGACTCTGCAAACCCCGAAGCTTGAAACAGCGAAACGCCGAACCCCGACAAGGCTACTGAGGGGCAAGTTTCTCTCTTGGGGTCTTGTCTACATGACCCTATATGGTGTCCACGTGCTTAAGCCAGCCAAGAGCTTATCGACTTTTCGCGATTCGAGGAATCGCGATACATGACTTCTACCTTTCCCCATTCAAATCCCCGAAACTTCCAAGGTCTCCAAAGTTTCCCTCCAAAGGGAGATCGACAGCCGTAAGCCTCCCCTGATCCAACGACATGGATCCTTTCAGGGTTTCGGTACTCGGGATTTTGAAGTGCAATGACTCCAAAACTCTTCGTCATTCAAATCTCCGATTTTCGATATGGAAAGTCATGTAAGAGATCGACGACTCTTAGGAGCATGGATCCAATGGTCCATGGGATTTCGAGTATCAGGATTTCGTGACTCGTGAAGGAAAGGTTTTCTTGCCTTTTGGTTCCCTAGATGCTGAAATGCCGAAAAGTCGACCGGAAGCCACGTGTCCCTTTGATGGACGGCGACGACCCTCGACCAAGATCGACGGTCGTGGTCTTTTTGGGATGATCAATGGTCACGATCAAATCCCAGCTTTTCTCAATCTTAATCACACCTCACTCCATTTCGAGGCTTCGGTGATCAGAATTTCACGACTCGTGAAGACAAGGGTTCTTTTCCCTTTTGTTTTCCGGGTGCCGAAACGCCCAAGCACTTACCAGTGGCCACGTGTGCTCTATATATGGACAGTCCAGACACTTCCGTGGACCATGGGGTCTATGGTTTTGATTCCTTCATCTCTTGCAAGGGAAAAAGAAGGGGTCGTGGAATTAATGCCTGTGTCTCTTTCTTAAATCAAACGGTCATTACAGACCCTGGGATCCTTCGAAGGGATCCTGTTCGTGCATTGCTTGCAAAGGCGGAGAGGGGTTGAGGAATTATCATCCACGTGTACCACTTTGTCAACTCGAATCCCCAGTATTCGAAATATCGATGGACTCTCTATATTCGTCGTGTGTCCTTTACGGATGGACGGTCTAGATCTATATCGGGACTTTCACCATGGAGTGTCCCGATCCCTTGTCATCAGGACTCCCGAAATCCCGAATTCTGAATCCCCGATACTGACTCCTCTCTCAGGACTTTCACCCTTGTTCACAAGGGATTAAGCCTCATGTCTCTCTTAACAGATCCAATGGTTGTTGGGTTCTTCTAGCTAAGATCTGACGGATCAAATCTGTCCCACGTCGCGCACTCTCCCACTACTTCCTAGACGTGGAAAAATCAACAGTCCAGATGTTCTCATGGACCTTGGGGATCTACGATCCCAATTTCCTCCCTATTCACGAAGATAGAGGAAAAGGGGCAAGGTATGAAACACCCTTGTTTCTTTCATCAATCTAACAGTCGTGAATGACCATGGATCTTCCGACGGGATCTCGTCCGTCGATCGATACTTACCCCTACGCTGCTACCTCAAGATTTTAAGAGGGTCATTCTTCCTCGTACAGGGTTGTTAAGACTTGCACATTCAAGTCCTTTTTCCAGGTTCTTGGCAAACCTTTCCAAGGAGGGAATCTCTGTGAAGAGATCTATTCCGGGGCATTCTTGGAGACAGATAAGGGGAAACAAATTCCTGAGAATGGACTGGAAGTCTGACTTGGTTCAACTTATGCATAATTAAATTCATTTATCAACATAAGCCATGCATGGTTTTTCTGTTATAAGCATATACAACTACTAGTACTGATCAAAATACCACACAGACATTCTTATAATGAAAACATTCATAGTTTCATAGCTTATGAGCATAATTATCAGAATACATATATTTCAAGGAGCCAGAGGAAAAAGACTTATCAGAATTAACACCAGAAGTGAGTGCAACTGCTGAGAGGGGTGCTCGTTTCCACCCAACCGTAGGCTTAGCGACTCCCAGAAGATTTACCACTAGCCACCCTCGAGCTGAGACCACGATGCTGCGAGACTGTGTCTCCATTTTCCAGTGAACAAGAGCGAAGGTTGCAATCCTTCCTCTCTGCTATCACTCACTCTGCATAATGCCAGAGTTCTCCCCTCGCGTCTACCCCCGCAATTTCTTCTACCCCACGCCTTATCCTCTTGCGAGGTTGTGTGTGGCACGATTACCCTCGCGTTGGTCAGTCATGATGGCTCTACAGATAAGCGGTTCACCTCCCCATCCCTCATCAAGACATCTACCTACTAGCCTACGAGTCATTTAATTCAGGGCCAGTGAGCCGCTTTTGGTTCTCCGGGCCAGTGGAGTCCAAATACGATATTAATTCTCAGTGGAAGTTAACGCCACCTTTCCAGGTGCCTTCCACCGCCATCGTGGTCTCTTTTTTTCTGCACATCCCCTCTTAGCAGTCCTGCAATAAAATTCAAAATGTTATTCACATTCATTGACCTTTTCCTCGAGGTCCATTTACATCACATATTCACATTTATGAGTTTGCCATAGTTCTTGGCCAGTCCCGTTATTTTTACAAACTGGGGGAAACAGGGTGTTACAGAGTGAGAGAAGAACAATTCCTATGATGCATGTGGGATAAATTAGACTAAGTTTATAAAATGCCATAGGCATGTAAAATAGTAGGAATTCCTAGGCGATCACCCATCCCTATACTACTCTAGCCCGAGCATGCTTAAATGCAGAGTTCTAATGGGATCTAGTGCATTAACGCTAAGTTGTAGACATGTACATAATACCATTACATCATGTATGTAATTAACAAATAATGATGACATTACATTCCATTCCCGATCAAAAGGGTGAATGTGATGGTTTATCAAAAACATAGGCTCAAAATGGTGATTCAGTGGAAAAGGTGGATGGCCGCCAAGATCCATCTGGATCAACAAAGGCCCATGTTTTTCCCTTGTATGTTCTTTTTGGATGATGTATTTTGATAAAACTTTTGCTATCAAGCTTATATTTAAACGAGTTTTGCGGTGGCTACTTATATTGTATCTTTTTGTTTTATGTGATGTTTTTATTTATATGCAGTGCAATATACCAATCTAACATATAATTTGCTAACGAATCTGTAGTCGTATTGAGTTCTCTTGATATATGTCTATATTCTAGAAATTCAAAATATCTTTTGAGACAATGAACCCTTAGATGGAGACATAGAAAAACTGGATTACAAACAATGTATTCACGGTTTAGTTGACGGGCCGCCAGTTGAGAATCAAGGTTGATAATCAATTGAGATATACCTAGAGAAGAGGCTTCGGTTAAAATTTCAATGACAACATGATATTTTGCAACGTTATTGGTCGTAGATCTGAGGCAAATTCCTTCTGAACTCACTAACTCATGAGAGTGGTAAATGACCCAAGATACAGAAGCGATATTATGGGTATGTTGACTAGTGTCATTCGAAAACCCCAAATAGATGGGAAAGGATGATGACATATGCACATCCAATTATAAAGAAAAGTATAAGAAGCTTTTAAAGAGCGAGGAAAAATTCATGTATGCAAAAGTAAAGACACACCATATCAAAATCATATAGTACAATAATGTACAAAGCACACATGCGAGATATTCTATGCATAATACATCTTTAGGTAAATCCCATTTCGGGGCTCACCGAGAGATAACCCTCTGTAATCCACTAACTCCTAGGCACCTCTCTGTAACACACATTTTATGATGTATGGATCGTGCCACATGGGTTATAACTTTCCTACCCCAAGTTTGTCATGATCTTGATCATAGACCAGGGCCAGATCTCCTTCTACGAAGCTCAAGGTTGGATAGACTTATCATATTTAGTTTTGATGACTTTTTTATATGTCTCATTGATGAGAGAATCATCGTGATGGGTTTCATCCATCTTGGTTAGATACAAAAATCTCTCTTCTTCAACAGAAGTATTGGTTAGGAGTTCTACAGTGAGATTCAAAGAGAGAATATTACATTCGATTGGTAATACTACTTCTATTCTGTATACCAACTAGAAGAGTGTAAATCCACTGGCAGTTTTCATTGAATTTCAATAATCCCAGAGTGAAGAGAAGAATTGCAAATGGAAAGAGGTTTTGTTCACTCTCACCATGCGTTGAAGCATGGTTTTCATAACTTTGTTGATGGATTCAACTTGTCCATTTTCCTGAGGATAGTAAGGGGATGAATTTTCGTGGAGAAAACCTAACTTGGTGCTCAATTCACCCATAATCTGGTTTTGAAAATGAGATCCATGATTAGTTACAATAGCTTGTGGGACACCGGATCGAGCGATGATGTGATTGAACACAAAAAGTGTTGTAGTTCTACCATCATTAAGGAATGTAGGCATAGCCTCAACCCATTTAGTAAAATAATCGACGACAATGATAATATAATCATTCCCCCTAATTGAGGTAGACTTACATTGCATGAAATCGATACCCCATTTTGTAAAGGGGCTGATGAAGACAATGGGATGAAGTGGATATGGATGGGTACGTTCTTTCTTCTGAGAGATCTGACAGGGTGGGCAGTTTTTTAATGACCTCAATGCAATATTTGAATATGGAAGGCCAAAAATAACCAACACGTAATTTTTTTTGGGCTGTAGCCTGTTACAGGTATGAAATAACTGAGAGGGGGGGGGGTGAATCAGTTATTGTAAATTATTAACAATTTCTCTCATTTTTTTGACTTCGAATCATTAATCTTAGTGGCAGTAAATATTTACTGTGAAAACCAGTGTTATAAACATAAAGCATATATCATAAAGAACAACAATCACACACACAACATTCATTCACAAGTATGAGACACAGATTTTTCAAGAGGAAACCCA
>JZKD02S0918778.1:118792-130583 GCA_000966675.3 Picea glauca | reverse complement strand
AACTCCTTTATCATTTGTTGTGTTATGTGTTTTCTGTTCATTGATTATGTTGTTGTTTATATGCATATTGAATGAGTAAATCCTATTAAAGTTGTGTTGCAAATTTGATCCATTTGCATTTTAACACATAAATTTAACTTGCAAATATTTTCAAGAATACAAGTCTTCTTCATTTTTAGATCAATTACTACCAGGGAATGTATACCATGAATCATCAATTCAATCTACAACTTCTTATTCACGATTTCGTTAATAGAAGACGAATCAAAGCCCTCCATTTGTGGGATTTCAAGCCTCCAAAACCTTGGGTGGACATAGAATAAATCAGACTGACTGCAGTGTTCATTGATAGTGGACGCTTTGAAGATTAAGAGTGGATGCTTTGAAGATTAAGAGTGTTCTATGTTCAATGCTATACTACGCCAATCAAAAGAAGAGATTCCAACTGATCACATATCATATCCAATAAGTGATCCAAGTGTTCTTCCAATACCTGCTGGCAACCTGAGCTTTGGTGCTGGTGCACAGTTAAAAAAGGCAGTTTGAAACTGGTCTAGATGGTTGACAGACATGGCTGGTATTGATGCAAAAGATTCACCTCGAGTAGGTGGTGATCCTCAGAAGGATAATAATGAGGATGTGGAAACAACATTCAGTTCCTTCCCTCTTCTCAATGCAACCAGTGATTTATTGATGCTTCTTAAGGATATGCTTATGGACAAGTCAATTAGAAAAGAGTCATGGAAACATTGAATGCTGAGATACCCTTGGAGAAGTGTTTGCAGGGTGAGGAAGATTCAACCTACAGTTCTCTATTTTCTGCTCCTTCCATTCAATACTCTCCACCTCCAGCAACATCTGTTAGAGAGAAGATTGAAGATGTAAGAAACCATATCCACCTTAGAAGAAGTGCATAAAATGTACCGAGGAAAGGTCACACTAGTGACAATGAACTCGATGAAATAGAGTTCCCCATCCTTTCTCTGTTAGACGAAACTATGCATGGAGTTGCATCCCAAAAAATCCAGTTGCACAGTAATGGAAAGTCTAGAGGGCATACAAAGCAACCAACTGGCAATGCAAGACTTCAAGAAATCAATTAGCATGTATAGATTTGATGGCATAAATTCAATATTTTATCATATCTTCCAGTAATCAAATTGGTTCCAAATACAGGGAAAAAGATCCAACATTTCAAAGGAGAAAATTACAGATGACAAAGTATTTTGGTGGCAGAGTATCTGATCCATTTCTTTAGGCAGTGATGTAGTTTTTAGTTACAAGTTTTCATGAGAAGGATTAGCAAGTCAAATATCATCTCCAGGGTTCGATGAGCATTTTTAGGCAGTAGTTAAATATTCCATGAAAATGTGGTAGTTCTTTATAACCAATTCCAAAATTCGAGAATATCTGGTAGCCTGTTGCATATTTATTTCTTTTTATTTTTAGTATGTAGTATCAAGTTTGTTTCCTAGAAATTAGTGATAGTTTATTTATCTATAGGATATATATTCTATCATTGGTAAAAAGACGAAGGGGGGGAAGAGGCCCGAGAGGGTGCAGGATAGATTAGAATGCAGGACTGAGACTATTTTTCATGATTGTAAAGCAGGAAATTTTTCATTTTACACTCAATGCTACAACCCTTTTGATGAACAAACTTTCTCCTCTAATCTCTTTCTTCATTTTCTTACTTGTAAAACATGTTATCTTTGCAATGCATTGAAATTATTTTTTTATGTTAATAAGGCAGTGAAGATTTCACTGATTTATTTCCCATTCTAGGACTTGTTTTTAAGTACCTTATTCTTTGTTTTTGAATGACATTTAGCATCAGGGATCTTCCTGTGTGGGTGAATAGATTGGGCACTTGCATACTTATTTATTCTTATGGTTTTATCTGCTTTGTTAAATTGGAAACCATTGACTAAGTGAGTGTTATCGGAACTTATTTACAATTAGGAATTGGTATTATCTTTCTTCATTTACTGTTGAAACCTCCAACCTTTTCAAAAAACCATATACATTTATTCATAAAAAACCATTGCAATAACTAAGATGTGCTAGGATTGACCCTATAGCAGTCTAGGAGCAACTTCTAGCACTAACATATTTTGGCGCCGTTGTCGGGGACGAAGAAATGAAGATATCTTCCCTGGGAGAACGACAACGATCAGATCCACTTCTTGATGGTGAACAGGAAGAGGGAAGATACATGACTTCACATCTCTCACCATGGCGACTCCATTGTTCCGAGATTCATATGCGACTCCACTAGTTTAAGATCCAGGATGGCCATGAAAACTATTTTGGCTCATATGTATGAATTTTGTGATTTCGCCAACATAGTTGGTTTTCCACATCCAGTGCCTATAATAGCCGAATGGGATGACTATCTTCCCAGATTTAGAGGAAGCAAGCATGATCACCCTGGTGAGCACTTATTAAATTTTCATAAATGTATGTTGGAGCATGGTTTTGTTCATGAGGATGTCTTAATTAAGATTTTCAAATTTTCCTTAGAAGGATATGCTCGTGAATGGTGTCAATCCCTTCCTACTGCTAGTATCCATTCCTTGAAGGATTTTCACATGGTTTTTAATTCACATTTCGAGAAGATTTACCCAGCTGAAATCCTTTTTGAAGAATGTTGTGAAAAGTTCAAGGTTTATATTCAACAGGAAGTAGAGTATTCTTCATGTGATAAGTTATGTGAAGATATTGATGAAAGAGAAAGTAAGGATGAAATTCAGTCTTCTAATAAAAATATGAACAAAACTTTTTCTCTTTTTATTTCTCAAGAAGAAAGTCTTCCAGATATGATTCATGACTGTACTAATTATTGCATGGTAGATGCATTATACCCTGTATCTTATGCATCCGATGTCTCCAATTTGAAAGAGGAACCAATTGTAGAAGAGGATCTTTCTCCTTCTCTTCAAGAAGTTCCCCATGATATATTCTCACCTAAGAGTGAAGAGAAAGATCCGGAGATTACTCATTTTTCTGGTGCAAATCCAAGGAGATCTGGGCTCACCTATCTTTGATGAATACTCTGATGAAGAAAAGTAGATCCATTTTGTTGACTTGAGGAGCAGCCAACCAATGTACAACAACTATGAATCAGATTGTGATGGAGACCAACTGTGTAGAAATCAGCCATCCTGAGTCCACAAAAGACATTGATCAACCATCTCCAGAAATCAGCAAGCCTGCATGCACTATGCGCGAATGTGGATCTGTAGACAACAACAAATCATTTATGTTCAACAGTGAAGTTACTTTACAACTATGTTCAGATTTTCAGGAAGTTACAGGTGACAACCATTCTCAGGAGGAGGATATGCAGAGACTTTTTGATCTTCAGCTAAAACAACAACAAGAGGTATTTGCTTACAACTTTATTGATCCGTTTGTTGATTATCTCGAGTCTTTGAGCAACTTAGATGTCAGAGCACTTTTGTCAAAAGAAGGTTGGTTGCTTTTTTCTTTTCAATGGCATATCAGTGTTCTATGGTTTCTTGCATTCTTCGTTTCCAGATTAAGAAACGTACCAATCAGTCAAATACTTGTATGGCTTCACTGGAAGCATGATTTTACCTGATCTAATGGAAGCAATTGGATAGAGTAGGTAGTGTGTAAAATAAGCTCGTCGTATGAGCAAGTAGATTATTTTCAGTTCATTAGTCTATTGCAATATGTTGTTACTTCAGAATTTGAATAAGTTGCAGAAGTTTGGGCTTGATTTGAAATGCTATTGATTGACTCCACTAGCCCAATGGACTAGGCACAACACAAAAGAATGTGAATATTGGCAGAGACAAACGTTTGCAGGCTGCGTTGCATGGATGCACAGAGGAAAATGCACAGTGGTGTGCTTGTTCTTGATGCCTCATAGGGAGAGCATCATACCCCAGAAGGAGCCAATGTTAGTATCCAGATACTGAATTTCAATTTTCTTCTTGTTGCAGGAATGAGGTTATTCCCGTAGCACTAAGAAGTGTTGTTCCTGAGCACCGGTATTGCATATGCCAGAAATAGTGTTGAGCTTTTAACTTACCTCATTGGAAGGAGGTATAGGAAGGGTGGAAGTCCTTGTTCCATATGCCTTTACAGTGTTATAATTCCTTATCCACTTCATTGAGATAAGTTGGTCTTTTAAAATGTGTTTAAAGATGATATTAAGTAAGGATCATTGCCTGTGGATTAAAAGGCAATTTTCTGGCAAAATAAAATGGTATTGTAACGCCAATTTTGGTTTATATGGTCAAGTTTTATGCTCTCGATTTTCTTTTACATTATTAATGATTATTTTAGCAAAACATTATTGGCCGAGAGCCAATATCCAACACCTACCATCAAACACAACAAGGGTTATCCACAAGTCAACACATAAGCCAAACAAGGCAAGCGCTAATACCTCACTCTACATGCCTCATTGAAATGCTTTGAGAACATCGATAGATATAAAGGCTGATAGTTCTGAGATCCCAATGCATTTGGGATTATGTTTTTGAGAAAATATTAAAAATATAATAAAACAAGGACAAGTGTATCATGCTGAGATTGCAGGTGGAAGAAAAGGTGCAGATGTTGATTTAGAGCATCTAGTTTCTTGCAGAGTTTGCAGGTGTTTATGGAATCTGTTGCCTTACAACTGTTGTCATCGACAAGCTGCCTATTTGAAGTCTCAATGCTAGGTGCAGGATGTTTGATTGCATGTAGAGATCCGAGCATTACTACTACAAAATGTATACCATGAATCATCAATTCGATATGCAACTTCTTATTCATGGTTTCATTAATAGAAGACGAATCAAAGCCCTCCATTTGTGGGATTTCAAGCCTCCAAAACCTTGGACGGACATAGAATAAATCAGAGTGACTACAGTGTTCATTGATAGTGGGTGCTTTGCAGATTAAGAGTGGGAGGTGTTCTGGTCTTTGTTAAGAATCATTGGTAAATCCAAATCCAAATATCATGACTGAGATCATAATATTCATCACCCGGTGCTAGCGAGTACTCAGACAAGCGTTGATGGAAGCCCGAAGATGCCAAGCATCTGGTGCTCTTAAACCTGTGACCAAGTGTCAACACTAAGAAGTACATGAAAGCCAAGTATCGAAGGTTAATCTTTTCAAATGTGTTTCACCTATTGGGATTTTCGCAATGTTATTTCACAGATCCTAGAGAAAGATAGTGTTAGCGTCGAAAGTCACTCCTGGATTGCTTGCAGGAGCAGAGCCCGACGCCCATCAGTTTTTATGTCATGGTTTGATAAATGGGCGATCAAATGGGTAGAGACTCGAGGAGATATCACTCTAACTCGGGGACTGGATCTGGTATGTAAAGAACAAAGGAGGTCTGGAATCCTAACTTCAGCCAGTGGGTTGATTAAAAGATGAGCAGGTGGAAGACTTAGTAAGAAAAGTGAACAAACAACTCTGGGCAACAGGCTTGCAGCAGTTTGTAGGGGAAAAACTTTGAACGCAGGATCCTCCTGGTTCAGGGCTTCAAGAAACTGAATAGAAGACTTGACTGGATCCTCCAATTCCAAGTCATTCAACGTTAAGGAAATCACAGGAACCAATTAGAGACTCTGTAACTATTACAGTGATCCATTACAACATCATCCTATAATAGCTACAACTCGACTGGATCCTCCAATTTCGAGCTGCTCTAACACAATATAACAAAGATGTAAAGAAACTAGCATTCATAAGGCAAGAAGTCTCAGAAGTCTATACATAACCAGAGCATCAGTGCTTCATTAAATCTTTACAACCGGGAGCCCTGTTCAACCATCGATACATTACAAAATACAAAAACTGAGCCTATATACTCAGGAAAATTCGCCTAACAGAGGCATACCTAGTGACTCACAGCTTGATGTCCCTTCAGTCAAACTCGTACTGATATCTTCCTTTAAATGCCATCTTAACTACGCATGGCCCCTACAAAGAGGGTAGCTGAGCCATTAAGTGCTGAGCTAGCGTGCGCAGACTTCTCTGTTGAGTTGAAGACTTTAGCATGGCGCCTTTGGGAAAATCGATACACAGGATTTGTTTGGACAGATGACTTGCCAGACCTTCCATCCCCTCACTTAATGAATGAAAGGAGGTTTCAACCACCCGCTCCTATCGTCATTTACTCCAAGCAAGAAACAGTATGGAGATCGGATCTGGTGGCGCTTGGAGACCGCGACGATCCCCTTTGTAACTAAACTCGGTGCTTCAGCCTCCTTTATGTAGCTCCTCCCTTTTTCCAAGTGCCCACAGGCTGTGACCACGTGCCTATTCCCATGGTGCTTTTTGGCATTCGTGAGTATGTACGGGCTGCTCCTTGCTCCTCAAAATCACGATGAGCGATATGTCGAGACGACTCAATCTGGTGCCACGCGTCCTTCAAATCTGACGGTTCTAAACTCATCCGACGCTGCGGTGGGCCCCAGGTCCTGAATTCTCTCGCTACTTCGCATATCGGGACATGACAGAACTGTTTTTTGCGCGTTGGAGTTGCAATGAGCGAGGCATCGAGACAACTCTATATGCTGCCAGGTGTCCCTTCTGGACGGACGACTGAAAACACTTTGGTGATACTGTGGGCCCGAGTTCTGAATGCTTTCAGTGCTTCACGTCTTGCGGCTGTGAGGAGGCTGGTCCTTGTTCTTCAAAGTTGCGAAGGGCGAGGAGATGACGGACCCTGATCGTGCGCCACGTACTTCTCCGGGATGGACGGCTGAGATCTTTTCGACAATTCTCGTGACTCGCGATCTCGCGCAACCAAAGGATATGGTCCGCCCTCCGAACTTATGAACTCCGAGTTCAAGAAATTAACTCATGCATCAGCTGATCGCGATCAACGACCCTCGTTACTTCGCGAGTTCTCCACGAAGACTTCTGACCATCCACTTCTTTAAAAACTTTCGCACTATACTTGGCGCAACTCAGCTGACTGCAATTACCCACCGACCGCTGATCTGATTCGCAAAATAGACTTTGGATGCTGCTGACGACATTTTGCCTGCTCGCTTGACTTGCTATTTGGAAAAATAGGGATTCTCCCATGCTGCGCTTTAGCATTTCATGCAACTTGCAGATCCGAATTCTCTAGATCCCGTGACAAGAATTATCGCTAACATCAGGCTCCATGGGGGAAAGAGTCATCCCTGTGATTCTCTAAGAACTCCTTCTGCAGTTCCAATCGCCTTTCTGTTGGGCTATGGAGTCATTATTAGGTCGCAAAAATAAAAAATGAAAATGAACTAAGAAACAAAAGGACAATATTTACAAACAAAGGATCCATCTGAGACTCAAACAAAACATTTCTTCAGGAAATGGCCATTCACTGGGCTGCCGAAAACTTCTTCACCTTTCAAACCTCACAACCTGTACATGTTATTTGAGAAAGTCTCGGAGATTATAAAAGGCCCAATCCACAGGGATTCAAATTTGTTGTGTTTGCCCTTATCTTGTTTAGGAGCATCCCATTTCAGCATTAGGTCTCCTATCTGGAACCGCTCCTTCTTGGCCTTTTTATTGAAGACCTGCTTGATCTTTTGCTGATGGTCCTGAATCTTGTCCATTGTTTGCTCCCTAGCCTGCTGGACCTCTACTAGCTGATGAATCCTTTTGATCATGTTATTGGACTCCTCTTGATAATCCTAGAAGAATTTCACTACGGGAATGGCCAGCTGAGAAGGGAAGACGACTTCGGCCCCGTAGACTAACTGGAAAAGGGAGAGACCTATAGCTCTCTTGGTAGTCACCCGATCAGCCCATAGGGCGAATTTAAGCTTTGAGTTCCAAGACCTTTTGTTGTCTTCCAACAACCTTTTGATGATACTTATCAGGATTTTGTTGGAGGATTCCGCTAGACCATTTCCCTGTGGATAATATGGGGTGGAGTGAATCAATTTGATCCCGAACTGTTCACATAACTTGGCTAGTGCTTCAGACCCGAAAGCGGCTGCATTATCAGTGACAATCTTATTTGGGCAGCCGAACCTTGTAATGAGGTCCTCCAAGAATCCAATGATTACCTTGTGGGAAGCACTCCTGGTGGGGATAGCTTCAATCCACTTGGTAAATAAATCTGTAGCAGTCAGGATCCACCTGTGCTGCCCACTGGAGGCAAGGTGAATTTCTCCAATGAAATCTAGGCCCCACTGCTGGAAAGTCCCTGAAACCATTATCGGATTTAACGGCAGGGATTTGAGTTGCTGCTTTCCCGTAAATTTTTGACATTCGATGTAGGCTCTGACCCTTTTGCAGACATCAGTAAACACGGTAGGCCAGTAGTACCCAGCCCTGAGGATTTTGTAGGCCGTGGCTTTCCAGAAATGGTGTCCTCCACACAGGCCGCTATGAAATTCGGCCATGATCATTTCGGCCTCTTGTGGGCTCATGCATTTCAAAATCACCCCCAGGGGGTCTTTCCAATATAACACTTGATCAATCAGGCAGTATCTGACTGCCTTGAGCTTCAGAGCTCTTGCTTTGCTTCTTTGCAGGCCGTCTGGAGGCCGTAGCTCCTACAGAAAGCATATGACATCCTTATACCAAGGACATCGAGCCAATGGGGGCTCCCTTTAAGGGTCTATGTCAGACAGTTGATCCTGCTGAATACCTGAGTATTCGTTGATGAAACTTATCCCCAAAACTTGGCAGTTTGCTTCAGCCAACAACTTGGCTAAACCTTGTCCTTTGATCAATTTGGTGGGTCTTATTTCCAGGTCGAATTCCAAAATTTTGGCTATCCATTTACTCCTTCTCCCGTCCATGTCAGGCTGAATAAGAATGTCATTAACAACAGCCGAGGGGACATAGGCGATGATTTTTGACTGCAGGACATAGGTTCTAAAAGCTTTGAGAGCTTTTACCAGAGCATAGGCCTGCTTCTCCATAGTGTCATACCTGACTTCGACATCCCTCAATGCTCGACTGAAAAAGGCAATAGGCTGCTCCAGCCTAATGTCATTTGTCTGTAATAGAACAACAGCCCCTGTGTCAGGTAAGGCAAAGGAGAAAATAAGGAAATCCTTCGAGTAGTCGGGACTGATAAGAACAGGAGCTTCAGTCAAGGCCTTCTTGATTTGTTCAAAGGAATGTCACGATTGAGGGGTCCACCTCACTTCATTCTCTTTCTTCAACATGGCTGTTATAAGCTTTACCTCCTCAGCAAAGTTAGGAACAAACCTCCTCAGAAAATTAATTTTACCGAGGAAAGATTGGACCTCCTTCTTGGACCTCGGGATTGATAAGGCTTGTATCACCTCAACTCTGTTGGGGTCAATTCTAACTCCTTCTGCTGATACTATGTGGCCTAGCAACTTTCCCTCTTGCATGGTGAACAAAGATTTCTTGGGGTTTAATGAAATGCCAAACTTTCTGCATTTCAAGAAAACCTTCCTGAGATGGCGACAATGTTCTTTATCAAACTTTGAAAACACCGTGATGTCATCTAGATAGACGACCACAAATTTGTCCCTTTCCCCGACGAAATCTATGTCCATGGCGCGCTGAAACGTCGCTCCTGCATTCATTATTCCAAACGACATCTTGGCGTACATGAACGTCCCCCACGGAGTGGTGAATGTTGTCTTTTCCCTGTCCTCAGGCAGAACAGAGACTTGATTGTATCCAGAGAAGCCATCAATCATGGATATTCTAGATGCTCCTGTTACCCTCTGCAGTATATGCTCCATCTTTGGCAAAGGGTAGTTATCCTTTCATGAACTCCTGTTCAGGTTTCTGAAGTCTACACAGAGTCGGATTTCTCCATTCTTTTTTCTTACTGGCACCAAGTTGGCCACCCATTCTGAATATCTCAGTGGTACAATGATCTGAGCTTGCAGCAGCTTCTTCACTTCCCTCTCCATGATAGGCAGTAGCATAGGATTGATCTATCTCAGCTTCTGCCTAAATGGATTTGCTTCCTCCTTTAGTGGGATTTTATGCTCGATGATAGAGGTGTCATAGGTTTTGAGGTATTCATAGGTCCAGGCGAAAACATCAACAAATTCCTTCAAAATTCCAATGTATTTAGACCTCTGCTCCTTTTTCAGACTTCTTGAAAATTTGATAAGCTTGGGCTCATTCTCGGTCCCAATGTTGCACTGAATAGTACCAGTGTCATCCTCTGAGACCTCTCCTTTTAATGATACATAATTTCTATCAAAGAGCCTTTCCAAAGGAACCAGTCCCCTCAGAATATGATTGCTGGGCAGCTGCACAATGTCACACTTTGCAATCTTAGTCGGAAAATTACCCCCATTAAGCTTTTCTTCAGAGACAGAGTCTTGGTCGATATGCATCTCTGAAAATTCTTCGACAGTCTCCAAGAACTTCTTGATTTCAATATCATCCTCGAATACCTTCCAATGTTTGACGTTGTTAGGTATGGAGGGCCTGTATTTCACTTCCACATTGTATCTAACTTTAGGTGGCAAGGGTACTTTGAAATTACTTGCTGATGCAGCCAAGGAATCTGCCACTATGTTCTCTTCTCTTGGGATGAAAGAAATGTTAAATGCTGAGAAGAAACTGTCAACTAGATCCCACACCTCATTTCTGTAGCTTCTAAGTCGAGGATGCTTAGCCTGATAAGCGTTTCTGATATGTTGGACTACCAACTCTGCATCGCTGAACACTGCTACTTCCTGAATTCTCATTTCCTTTGCGGATCTTAACCCCAGGACAAGAGCTTCATACTCTGCCACATTATTGGTAGCTTCAAATTCTAATTTGTAAGACAAAGATATGGTTTCCCGAGCAGGTGACACAAAAACCACTCCAACTCCAGCGCCTTCCCTGGAAGAGGCTCCATCAAAGAACATTTTCCAGACGGGGGTGGTGGAGGGAGGGAACTCGGGGGAAATGGTGGGCTGCTTTATGTGTCTAAGAGGAGGTTCGGGAGCATGAGTGAGTTGAAGCACACTGGAACCTAAATCAGTGTCTAAGGCAAAAATGGGATGGTTGGTAGGGTTGGCTTCATCACTGATTATGTAGGCCATTTGGGCTTCCCTATATAGTCTTCTATGCTCTCCTCCGAACACTGGGATAGTAGCATACGTGAGGTCCATATGCAAGGTTCCCCCCAGTCTTTTTATCCAAGATATTGACAATAACATACCGAACTTGGGGGGGACATTAGCTACTACGATATCCATGACCACACTTTTCATGGGTAGTTGAAACAAGGTTACAACCAGGTCTTTAATAACTCCAAGACACTGAACTCTCGTGGAGTCAAAAGAATAGAGGTCATGATAGGCTCTGGTGACTTATAGTCCTAACTCTTCCATGACAGTTTTGGGCATGAGGTTGTGAGAAGCCCCTGAATCCATCAAGCAGTTGTGCAACACCTTATCATGTATGTTCAGGGATGTGTAGAAGGGAGGGGATGAATCATCTCTATCTTCTACCATGGGACCTAGGACAACTGCTAGCTTTTCGTCTTGGAGGTTTATGGAGTCTGTGGGAAGGCATGAGGCTTCAGAATGTAAAATCTCAGAGAAGCACTTTTTAAATTCTCCATGTTTAATCATCTCAGTGAGGGGCACAGGGATTCTGATCTTTTTAATCTCATGCTCAAAATTAAAAGAAGATGTAGGCTTTGGAATTTCTCTTATTTCAGGAACATGATTGTGGACAGTGGGAGAGAGGGGTTGAGCCTTCTTACCTCCATGACTGTCGGCTACTGCATTAACAGGTTTTTCTGTTCTAGTGGTGTTATAACCCTAAAATGCACCATACAGGTTTACCTGGCATCAGGCCAACTCATGCCTCT
>JZKD02S0918778.1:51200-69287 GCA_000966675.3 Picea glauca | reverse complement strand
CTTTTACTAATAATCCCTGTCAAGGAATGACATGTTACAATTGATTCTTTTGCAGATTCTCGATCAAAGAAAAGGCCTACCAAGAAAGGACGATCTTACTTCAAGAAGATCCAAGATTCATTTTGTGAAGCACTGCTCCCTCTTTCTTTAATCCACTCTTCAACAACATTTTCCTCATTTTTCCCATCTTCTCCATTGTCGAAATACCATTGTTCAACAATATTTCGCCCTTTTTCTCCATTGCCGAAACACCACTGTTCAACAATATTTCGCCCTTTCTCCCATTGCTGAAACATCACTTTCCAGCAACATTTTCCTTATTTTTCCCATCTTCTCCATTGTCGAAACACCACTGTTCAACAATATTTCACCCTTTTTCTCCATTGCCGAAACACCACTGTTCAACAATATTTCACCCTTTTTCTCCATTGCCGAAATACCACTGTTCAACAATATTTCGCCCTTTTTCTCCATTGCCGAAACACCACTGTTCAGCAATATTTCACCCTTTTTCCCATTGCTGAAACATCATTTTTCAACAACATTTTCCTCATTTTTCCCATCTTCCCCATTGCTGAAACACCACTGTTCAACAATATTTCGCCCTTTTTCCCATTGCTGAA
The DNA here is from genome assembly GCA_000966675.3 of Picea glauca. NCBI lineage: Eukaryota > Viridiplantae > Streptophyta > Pinopsida > Pinales > Pinaceae > Picea > Picea glauca. The sequence continues at coordinate 68,664 of JZKD02S0918778.1, read as the reverse complement.
ACACCATTGTTCAACAATATTTCATTTTTTTTCCATTGCTGAAATACAACTGCTCAACAATATTTTGCCACTGCTGAAACACCATTTCTTCAGTAGTATTTTCCATTGTTAAAACATCACTCTTCATTAAACATTTTTCTATTCTTTTCCTATTGTTGAAACACCACTTTTTCAGCATTCCTTGTCAATAAAAACATCTACTTCAGCTCTTTCGTTCTCAATTCTCCTATTTTCATACTACATTTTGTCCTTTCACGACCCTTTCTCATAATTATTAAATAAACCCTTGATACAATTTCTCTAATAAATCCATAGTCTCTCCCATGGTTACTGCAGAGCTATTATGGACATGCACTATATTTTTTTTTGAAGTACGAATCAAAGGTAAAGATGAGGTATGTAAACTTTATATGTAAATACAATTGAACTATGGCTAATGAGAAGATCCCGACTCATTATTATCATTCACTTAAAGTCATTATTTTAGCTGTACTTGGGGGGGGGGATATCGAAATCTTATGCCATCATTTCACACGAACTGACTACCATCATTCCTTTTTATCCATCATTTTGTTTGTTTTCACCACCATTTGCATGCCTTCACCCACAAAACTTACTTTTCTCAGAAGCGGTTACTTGACTCTCTGTCTGTGCATTTTACTGAGATGTTAGCTATGGGAGGCCCTGTTATATGATACGAACCCGCCACAATAGCCATGTTAGAATTGTATCCAGAAGTCTATCAAATTTTTCTGCAGGCAGGATGGCTGGGTTATTTTCAGAGGCTCCAGGGATTTGATCAACAACAGGTTCTTCAATTTGCTCGAAATATTCAAGAATATTATTCCATTGTTCAAGGGGTTTGGATTCCAGTCATAGAGGATGATATAGCACAGGTTCCGGGTCTTCCTATCACTGGCATTCGTTGGTTCAACCGCAAACACATTATCCTTAATGCCCAGCAGAATTTTCTCTTGCCAGGAGAACAAGTTGAGCCTAAAGGCCGGGGTGTTCGACTTAACTCGTTGCCGCCTCCTTGGCTGAAAGTTACAAAGTTTGTCAAGCACTACCTCACCTGTGAAGGCCGATACTAGGTAGTCTACCAGTACAATTTTTTCTTGTTATCTCATTTACGACATGCTAGATTGGTGAATATTCCCTACTATCTTCTTGGATGTCTTAGAAATATGTCGCATTATTGTAAAAAGGCTAAAAATCCCGCCCTTTCCCTCACCCATCACCGTCTCGCTCAACTGCTCATCCAAAAGGGTTTTTCTCAATAAAACCTTCCCCTAAACAACCCACCCATAGACCCTTAGGAAGCTGCTGAACATCCTAAAAATCCTTAGGAACAACAATCACAAAACCTTCCAGACCCTCTGGAAATACCTATTAATCCGCCTACAGACCCAATTGATCCAATTAACTCTCCTACCATACCAAGTCTACCCCACAACTTACCAGAATCATCTACTCCTACTATTCATATCCTTAGCGATGATTCTGAACCAGATAAACCTGATAACCCTCCTTGCCCCATCACTGAGGAAAAACCCACACACAAAAGAAAGAAGAAAATTCCTCCTTTTCCTTCCTTTTTACAAAGAAAATGAACGAGGACCTCAACAACAGCAGCCACTACTGCCACTGCCCTAAACCCCCAACCCATCTTGCTAAAAGCCCGTACACCTCCACTCTCCCAAATTCCAGAATTTTTACCTATTCCACCCATGGGCACTAAAACACAAGAACTAGAGGCCCAAGGTACTGTGACATCATTCTCTTTAAATCAAGTAGCTGAAACACAAGAACCAGCTACTCATCCAGTAGCTGAAACACAAGAACCAGCTACTCATTTAGTAGATGAAACACAAGAACCAGCTATAGTTGTTACACAAGAACCAACTACAGCTGAAACACAAGAACCAGTTGCTGATGTTGTTCCTAAAATACAAGAATCAGATGCCCAGGGTTCCGCAACACTAATTTCTCTACATCAAGAAGCTGAAACACAAGAATCAGCTGTTGATCCTATAGCTGCTCCACAAGAACTAGCTAGTGCGGCTGTGACTGTTACACAAGAACCAATCACCCCTCTTAATACACCCATGAAATATCAACAACCAGAACCAACAATGGCCTATGTCTTACAAGAAAATGAGTTCCTAAGGTCTGAACTGGAAGCCTACAAGCAAGAGCTAGTAATGGTAAAGGAAGCCTACGATAAGGAACTTAAATTGTATACCCTAGCTCGCATAGCGACCATGACAGAGGAAAACAAAAAAGAGAATCAATGTAGAGAGTATATGTGCAGTCAATGTGGGGACATTTATTATCAAACAGGCTACAAAGTAACTCAAATTCCAATGCTTGGAGCTTCTCCTGCACCTACGAATTTTGCAGTCAAAGAAGAAAACCTTGATGTTACACAAGAACCAGTAGGACCTTCCAAAATTCAAAATGAACCCTGGCCTACAACAACTGCTATATCTGAAGCCCCTGTTTTTATTAGTAAAGCTGTACAAACACTGCCTATTGATGAATCTGCTCCTCCTAGCAATATCAGCATCCATACTCTTGTGGAACGAGCCACTTAGACCCTACATTAGCCTATCACTTGCGATGTTGAAACACAAACTCAACCATGGGATGAGCAAACAATAATGGAAAAATGGAAAAAAGAGTCTGCTGTTACACAGGACAAAAGCCTGTAGGAGCACAGACTACTTTGGCTAAACCACATCTATTCAAACTGAGAAGCTTTGGAGCAAACACGCCAAGAATCCCGTGCCCATAAGAAGCAGAATGAAGAGATAAAAGGAAAATTGCTCCTGATGTTTGACTTGGCACAAAAATTGTTGGCTGCTAGGAAACCATCCTCCAATTACTCTCTTTTCTTCATAGAACGACTTACATTTTTCCAGATTAAATCAATCAAAGAAGGCAGACCCCATGCAGTATTAAATCCAACAGATTTTGTTAGAACTTTTGCAGAATCCTCTACTATTGATCAACACCTCCTATGTGAGGTATATCTTCATAATGAGGCCATCCCTGAGAACCGACAACTTAACCTTAACCCTCTTGTTGGTGATATCCAGATTCGGGCACTCACCTCCTTCCTTAACAATCAGATTACATGGCAGAATGACTTCCTAGCTGCCAAGCATAACGAAGATAACCGCCTCCTCTAGATACGGCCAGAACCACAGAACACTGCCACCTTTGTTGCAGAGTATTATCAATTTTTGAAGAAACCAGGGATGATTCAATATATTCGGCAACTACAAACAACAATACTTCAGGATTGTTAACAGTTTATTAAATCCACAGAGATCGCTGCCCTACAAGCAAATAACATGTTTTGGCAACAATCTTCTGAGAAAAGGCAGGAGCACAATCCCTTTAGTCCTACCAATCTTGAGACAACAATCTCCTAGGTACCTAGCTACATCAAATGTATTCAACAATGTGCTGAAAACTGGATAGGTTATCGGTATATTCAGCAACTACAGACAACAATACTTCAGGATTGTCAACAGTTTATTAAATCCACAGAGATCGCTTCCCTACAAACAAATAACATGTTTTGGCAATAATCTTCTGAGAAAAGGCAGGAGCACAATCCCTTTAGTCCTACCAATCTCGAGAGAACAATCTTCCGGGTACCTATCTACATCAAATGTGTTCAATAATGTGCTGAAAATTGGATAGGTTATCAGTTCCATTTTCCTATTCTGTGGATGCCAGTAGATAAATATCAAGTTCATCATAAGTTGCCCAAGAAGGTTGAAACAACAGCTTGGCAAAGGCTACAACGCGTTCAAGGATTCAGAGCTCCAACAGACAACACTTTCCACAACTACTGCTTAAGTAATTTGCACGCTCAGAATCAGTATTCGGATTCTGATTCAGATTGAAGTTGCCTGAGGACATGCAACCTTTTTAGTTGGGGGGATGTTAGGACCCTATAATGTACCTTTTTGTTCATAATTTTTGCTATCATTACATCATTTTCCCACTCACATTTAAGCCTCCATTATCACCTTAACCTATCTTTCCAAAGGTATATAACGTTTCTTCTCTTTGCTATATGTTTAATTTGTTTTACATGTAATTTTACATTAATCTCATACTTAGCCATCGATCAGAAACATATAGTTGCTAAAATAGTTTGAACTGCAGATTATATATTGTTGTTGCTTGAAGACCCATTGCTGAAACAATCAACATCACGCAAATCTCGTTGTTGAAACAGTCAACAACACGCAAATCCTGTTGCTGAAACAATCCCTGATTTGCGATGCTGGAACAAAAATTCACACAACAGTAACAAGAATGAGTTATTACACTGGATGCAACAGTCGTACCTTAAGCCAACACCAACCATCGCTACTACTTGAGACCACGTTGCTGAAACAATCAAACGGAACACAAATCTTGTTGTTGAAACAGTCTGTGATTTGCGATGCTGAAACAGTATACAACAACAGTAACAAGAAGATAAATAAATAAGTTGTTACACCGGCCGCAACAGCTACACCTCAACCCAACACCATTCCAACTACTGTAACAACATTTTGCTACGGGAGATCAGAATATCCTATTCCAGCATATAAGATTAGATCTGGCTAAGAATAGGATTCGTATATACACATGTAATTTTATGATCAATTGTATTAAGAGGATTCTCCTCTTTAAATAAGGGGAAATCATCATTAGACAAGGGGATTTTTTTGGCTAGAAAGGAATTACAGAGAAGGGCGTACTCACTTTGGATATTGTAACATGATACAATTGATAGATGAATAAAATATTATTCTAAGCATTTCTTCTTAGTTCCTTTCATTTCCGGGGAATCTTGTGAGAAGGAGAGGGCCCACCTTCTTCACAAGATTCACCCATTAGTTCTGTAGTGTGTTAGTATTATTTTTTTGTTCACGCCTTGTTTAAACTCTATTTTTCTGAAACTCTACTTTACTGAACTCTATTTTGTTGAAACTCTACTTTACTGATTGTTACATTGTTTTCATACAATTCATTCCTTTAATACTTGTTAATCATTTTGATTGGTAATGAGTTTATGAAAGTGTGATAGTCAGGGACAGGTGTTGAAGATTCCTGCTTGGGGAATAGGGTCATGTTCTCTGTTACAGAATAGTTAGCCTTCAGTACTTGTTAATAATTTTGATTGGTAATGAGTTTATGAAAGTGTGATAGTTAGAGACAGGTGCTGAAGATTCCTACTTGGGGAATAGGGTCCTGTTCTCTGTTACATAATAGTTAGCCTCCAGTACTTGTTAATCATTTTGATTGGTAATGAGTTTATGAAAGTGTGATAGTCAGAGACAGGTGTTGAAGATTCCTGCTTTGGGGAATAGGGTCATGTTCTCTGTTACAGAATAGTTAGACTTCCTTACAGTATGTTGAAATATTTCTTTTCCTAAGTTGTTGTTTCTTAATGTAATCCATGATTCTTCTGATAATTATTTTCCTTTGAATCTTAAACTCTGCAATAGATAGATTGTTTTTATGTAATTCAAAGTAGAACTTCAGTCTGTTCAAAGCAAGGTGTGATTAGTGTACTTTTACTACAACTCTAGATTGCTTTTGAGATTGAGCATATACAGTGTGTGATTTCCTTTGAAATAAATAGATTTCCCTGGGTTGACAATTTATGTAACACTTGATTGTTTAGTTAATAAGCAATTACAGTGACCAACAATGACTATGGTGAAAATAAAGATTGGGTCCTGGCAACGAGGCCATGTTAGGTACCCACGTATAAAAGATACATTGAATTAAATGAGGAAAGAGGGAAAACATTACAATGCATGTAAAAAAAAATGAGAAGAAACAAAAAATAGTTGCTAAGCAACCGTGTCCTTCACTCCAAGAAGACCTCGCAACTGTGCAAGTTTGTGCTCGTTGAAGATTTTGTTGAATATGTAGATGTCTGAATGGATCTGATGAAGTATATGAACCATTAAAATGTCCACACATATCGAATTTATCTTCTTGTAATTAATAATATCCAAATAAAGTTTGGATGAAACTTTGAAAACCGTGCGGTTGTTTCTGGAAAAACGCTGAAATTTTGTTGATTTTGAAACGATCATAACTTCACTTTTCGGACTCCGTTTCGGATGATTTGTTTTTTGAAATTGGATATTTTCCTGAGAGGAATTCAAATATCCAATTTGTTTATGAAAATATTTCTCACAAAATATCAAAATTGAGTCTGATGTGCGCGGCTCCCTTTTTGTCTCCTGAGATGCATGCATTACGCATGGAAAAGTCTCTGCTTGTGACCCCTGATATGCATGCCATATATATTCCACATGAATTTCAGAAAACAAATCTGAAATGGAGTAGACATTATCTTCAATTATTGGGATACAAATTTCCGTAGATACTTATGTAGAAGGCTCTTCAAACTGAGACGATTTATCTTCCAGTGGATTTTCTACATTCTCTATCTTGTCAACATTTTGCATGCATTCTTCTTTATTCCCAAATAAAACCTCCAATCTGCTCCATAAATCATTTGGAGTGAATTCTTGTGAGTCATCATATACTTGATGGAGAATTTCGGGAGAAATAAAATATAGGATACATCCTATGGCCATATCTTGTCTATTGAGAAAGTCATTTTTCTCATTGACAGAATCAGACTCTACTTCTATTGCCATAGTTATTTTGTACAAGCCTCTGCATCTAAGCATAAGAAGAATTTTTGGCTTCCATTCCAAATAGTTATGAGGCGTGAGAAGTATTTCCAGCGAATAATCCATCTTTTTTTTGTCTTCAATCTTCAGTACCTGCAAAAAATAATTTGGTGTAGTTTTTGCTTAGCATTCCGTTGGATCTGATACCATGTAAATGTGTTGAACCTGCACAGAATAGATCTATCTAAACAATAATACACACATTTTCAAAGAGAATTGAGAAAGAAGAAGCAAGAGAGAAAGAATGGAATAATTCTCATTAATCGTATTCCACACACAAAGAGTGAATCATTTACAATAGATATAGGATACATGAGTAACTAATGAGCCATAGTGGTGGTCTAGATTGATCTGGACACACACCAACAGTTACAAGAGTAAACTACCACCTGGTCTAGTCTCTCAAGCAATTACGGGAGTGAACTGCCACCTAGCTGAGTTAACTAGTCAATTAGTCTTCAGTTAACTGACTGAACAAAGAGCAGTGAGTTGGTGATGATCCCAATGTTGCATGGTGACAAAAAAAATGCAACATATAAACTCAACTGAACTAGTCAAACTAAAGTGTCAACTGAAAGAGAATATTCTCTAGGTGGAATATTCTCCCCTAAAATATAGGAGACTGGATAATGACTAATTATGACTAATAAACAATGAATAACCTTAGGAAAAATAAATCTTAGGTGTGTGTGAAGTAACTCCAACAGATCTTAGCCCTCGATCGATTTTAACCACACGATTTCCAGATAATAATAATGCCAACACAAAAGTGTTTGACCAAGAATTTAGGTTGATACAGAGATTCGATGTGATAAATTCAACCACAGAACCCAATCACAATACGAGTTTTATGCGACATTAACACTTGGGTTCCTTGCAGGTTCACCCACCGATTGTTCACATATCGGTGGTTCACAGTGATTGTGGAATCCCAACGTGCTCGCTCTTTATCAGAGAGTTCAATCTTTGCAATTTGAAAAGTGCTTGCCCGACTCTTTTAATCGTGGTCGTTGATTCTCTGCCCCAACAAGATCAACGACGTTGGTTGATTGTGAGCCATGAACTAGCACGTCTGTAAATTTCACCTTCGTGCTCCACAATGATCCCCGATCGTCGATTCCATCGAATGACTGGTGTTTGATCCGTTAACTCTAGTGGATATTGAAGTCGATTTGACGACTGCGATCGGTATTCCCTACGATGAGCGACTCACATTTATCTCCTCTGTCAGGTTCTTGAGTATCCTGATTCGATCAATGTTTTATTCCTGAATCATACTCTACTTGGGTATCCGTGGCATACAATTGTCTTTCAAAAATTTTGTGCATAACGTTAAGACAATAAAACATTTTCAGACATGTCCTAACACATCTTTATGCACTTCATCACATTATCCTTAATGTTTTCATGAGTGCAACACAAACAACTCTCGATTGTTTCTACATCAATACGACCATCATCACTATGGTGCCAAAAAATTTACTTTCATTTGTGTACCATCTCTCTCATCCCAGAGAAAACATAATACTCAACAAGAAAAGAATTGAGGGATCTCCCCTTCTTCCAATTATTTCTCCATCGCCTGAGACTTTTCATCCCAGTTGAGTTATCTCTAAAGGCCTCACTGCCTTTTCTTAACGTGGATTCAACCAAGCCTATTCAATCAAACATACTCATTTATTCATTCATTAGTCTTCTATTTATTACATGATGCTTTCAAAATGTAATCCATGATTCTTATATATATATAAAAGCTTGTAGCTCACTTCTTAATTCTCAAAAGTTATTAAGGTTGTGACTTTCTCCTCCTGATAGAGTTTCCACACAGTTCTTCCACAGGGAACTCCCTCAGCATGCAACTTCCTTATTGCATGTCCATAACTATCTGTGATGGCCTCAACCTTGAGTTAGCTTAAATATCTATTTACCAAATATTCCATAAGAAATATAAACATGCATCTTTGTCATGCACCCAAATTATGTATCCATACATATTCTGGTTTTGTGAACTTACATCCATGATGTACTTAACCATATGCATAATCAAGTCTGTGTATAGCTTCCATGGGTATATTTCATAGCCTACATACATCTCTACTTTAAAATTAGTCAACTCATGATTGTTCTCATGTGACCTTCAAGGCAGAATCAATTGCCTCTTATTATGATAACATAGCATCCTTGCTCGTCCACACTTTCTTCTATTTACACCAGTCTTTCTTGAGGGAATGGAGCACATTCCCCTTAAGCTATCATTTAAAATATAACTTTCATGAATCTTCAAAATGGATTCAACCATGCATCCATGGTATTCACTTAATCTTGGCAAGTGCAATTTTTGCCTTACATATCACTCATTTAGGCAGTCACCTCATGCCTTTAGTGTACCTATACTCTTACATCGTACATGTGCATCACTTTCACATTTAATATCATTCACAATTAAATGGTATTACTATCAGGCTTCATATCAAGAAGCTTCATAAGGCATTAAATTCATGCACTCAAGCATAAACACACACAGTCCAAACGTTCATCATGCAAGCTCATTGCTTGCACCTTTTTCCATGTCATACATGCACATGGACATATCAGACTTCCAGATCCTCCTCCAAGGATATTGTTGTCATCCTTATGACAAGTCTCATAGGGACACTCAACAATGAGCTTCCCGCTCAGATGAGATCTTGCATTAATTCACAAGATATCCACATGGCAGTTTAATAGACATAGTCATAACTATCTTTCCTGTTCTATGCGATAACAACTAGAAAGAAAAACACTCTTGCCTTAATTTCCATAGAACATTACCCAACTTATAAATACAATATGGGCAATTAAAACCTTTCTCAAGGTAACAGGACAACCAATTTGGCTTCCAACCAGTCTTGATCAGCAGATCTCTCAATCAAGGAGATCCTTTTCTAGATTCCCTTAACTAGGGTCCAACTATACCTGTATGGCTACCATCCACCACTGGATGTCAGTGTGACCCATTGGGCTTCTAAAATTGCCCCAACACTTCTTTTACCACATTCAGGATTAACATTTAATCAACCATTCTACCTTAATTATAATAAGTTTTTAATGACTAAGAACATTTGGACTATTCCCTTAAAGCCCAAATGCAACTTCGAGTTATGTTACTTACTAAGCATTCTAGTTCAAAAATCCAGAGTATCTTTAGGTCAAAATCAGTCTTGACCATTACACTTACAATTCTTCCTTCTGTTCAACAATAGTCAGAGACGAAGGCCACTCTCCTCCTCCCATAAGAATTATGACATATTAGTTTCCTATCCACCAAGCAAGGGAGGCTGTTGTGATTTCTCACTCAATCACTCTATATTTCTACAGCTCTGTTTATCAACTTGATTAGAAAAACCCGGCCCAACAATTCTTGTATCTAGAAACAAAAATGCGTTTCTCAGTTCCCTTCGAAACCCGAGAGCTGCGCATGCTCTCCCCTTTCAGAGAATGGTCACCAGACTTATTCCTCTGATTGTGAGGGATTATACACATATACAAGGTTTAACCCTTCATTAAAGCAATAATTATTACTGCTATGGATTCTTTCCATCCGTTCACATCCAAGTCTTGCTATTAGCGCCCATCAGCATAATCCCACTCCTTTAGGATCGATTATCATTTCCCAAAGAAATGATAGGCTTCCTTTACCACAAACTAGCATGATTCAATCTCGTTGGGTAAAATCCCAACTGTATTTTAATCTACATCCTTAAAGTACTTCAAAAATATTTTCATATGACTCGTGCATGAGCCTAAGCAGGCCAAGTGTTGTTTCCGTGCTCTGATACCAATTTGTAACACACCTGACCCCTAGGTGCTCTTTTAAGGGGTGGGGTATCAAAATTTTGTTTCCCTTAACTCTCTCTAGGTTCTTCTTTTCACCAAGGTGCAGGTTCTTCCAAACCTGCGAGCTCTTTAGGCGCTAGATTTCCATGCTAAGCCCCTTCCTTCATATGACCTCAGGTTCTGCCCAGGCGCCAACTCAAAGGACGCTTCAGAACTTCAGGCTTCGGGCGTTTTCACTTCACCACTCGCCAATTCTTCCAAACTCCGAACTGGCGATGTTTCAGAATGATGGGAGAGGGATCGACGATCCCTTCTCCCTCTCCAGATCAACGACCCACCAAAAATTCAGGCTCAGGAGCTTCGGCGAGTTCCAAAACATCTCCCCTCGAATATTCTAGAGTGCTAAGTCTCTGGACTACGTGATCTTATGCCACGCGTCCACAGAACATCGGCGGTTCTGATTTACTCGAGAACTCCGTGCTTCGGGAGTTCCAGAGTCTCCAATGTCGGAAAACCCCGGAGTGACTTTCTAACGGAGTGAACCTCCGTCCTCCACATGTCCCTTTGCAAATCAACGGTCCACGATCTCCTTTAAGATCAACGACCCACAGAGATTTCGGGCTCCGACACTTCGGGGAATTTTGAACAACCACCATGCGGATCCTCCAGAGTGGAAAATCTCCGAAGTTCACGATCTGATGCCACATGTCCTCAGATAATTGACGACATTGATGAACTTCGACACTATGGCCTTCGGGAGTTCTCGCTCCTCCAACTCCACTTTCTTCCAGAGTGACTTTTCTCCAAAGTGGCAGATCTTCTGCCACACGTCCTCCTTCACGAACGACTAAGATGACTTCGTGACTCCATCCTTCGGGAGTCCTTGCACCTCCACTCTACAACTCTTCCGAAGTACTTCTTCTTCAGAGTGCGGGATTTGGCGACACATGTCCTTACCAACAGACGACTCAGATTTGCTCTGGCTCCCTGCGACTTCGGGAGTCCTTCCACCCTTTACACCTGCTTTCTTCCGGTGTGTTAAACCTCCAGAGTACAGGATATGGTTCCATATGTCCTTTATGATGGATGGTCGAGAAGGGTCTCGAAGGATCCTTAGATCCATGGTCCACATTACTTCGCAAATCCGGTCTTCGGGAGGTCTTGACGTTACAACACCCCTGTCCTCCCAAAACGATCAACGTCGGACTAACTACATCGTAGGTCCGACGGTCGGGATAGCTCCCGGGAATCCTCAGATCTACAACCCAGATTAACTTCGGGACTTCGGGGAATTCACCTCCTATACAACGAATATACCCAATTCGCCGGACTCGCGAAGTCCAAAGGGCTCGAAGGATTAACATCCGCGTCCCTTCTCTAGATCCGACGATCGTGAAGAGCTTCGGCTCCTCCCGAACTAATCTCATCCATTCGTCTTCCAAACGAAAGGATCTTCCCTTTCGAGACTTGAATATCGCTATCCTTCCTGAGCTTCATCAACTCTAAGGTGCTTAGGCACCTTGCACTATTTCTCTTGATCTTAACACTTAGAGGGGTCTTCCTCACGTCCCTTGTGCTCATTCATCACTCGAGAACTTAAGAAGTTCTCGGTCTCTGTCTTCCTCGCAGAGAGCTTGTGCATACATGCACTATCTCTCCAGAGCGTAACAGACTCCTTCCTCCAAGAGACTCGGAACAATTGAGAGAGTCGACATGTACATGTGAAACTATGCCCAAGGTCGACTAATTCCCAGTTCATTTATTTTAACTTAAGCCACCATAGGGCTCAAGCATTTATGTGTACAAGCCAGATAATTTCTTATTTTCTTAAATACACAATCAGGCATAATTAAAGGGATATAGTATAACCATTAAGCAAACATGTCCATCCCTGCAACATTCATAGAATATCCAACCTTAATTCACAGTTACCACTTAAATACACAGGATATAAGATTACTTATCTATTACAGGTGGTGGCCAACTAACTGAGTGTGGGTGTTCTTCCTTCCACCCAACCATAGGCTTAGAGCCATTCATTCTTAGCACTCTGGCCACCCCCTTGCCAAGCCATGATATCACCAGGGAATTTATGCCAATTCTCATCGATCCTTTCTCTTTCGCATCTTCTGCGAGGTTTATCAGATGCTTCCTCGGCATCAAGCTCACAACCTTTTGCTCAGGTCCCGTTCTCCGCATACTCGCAGAGATTTTTCTCTCTGTCACGGCCTCGATGAGCTTTATCAGATGATTCCTCAGCATCAAGCTCATGGCCTTTGACTCGTTCTCTGCTGGCGAGCTTATCACATTCTCCTCTCTATCTCTTCCTGTGTGTCTCCTTTTGTCAATCTTCCCCCCTTTCAGGAGGTTCTCCCCCTGTCTTGTTCCTTCTGTCAGAAGGAAACTCGGGTAAGTCTGGGTCTGCAGGACCCTGTGGTACTTTGGGCTGACCTTCTGCAGCTAGACCATGCTTCCATTCATGGGGGTGGTTGATGGTTCAACCACCGGTCCTTTCTTCATTAACTGATTCCTCCTTGGGAACCGGAGGAGGTTTGTTATCCTCAACAAGGAAAATTTAGGGTCATTCGATATAATGAACCCTCTCTTATAGTTTCCACATTCTTTCCTCTAGTGATATCATGGCTAGTACTTTCAAGGCTTCATCCCCACAGTCCTAGACTCAAACTGGAACCAAATTTCAGTCCATGGCTATATAGAATGCTATAATTATGAATGGAGAAGAGGCTGAAGATAGGGGAGGTTATTTGAGGTTCGCTATGTTTGCTTTGGCACTTGTGGAAATCCGCGTGGAGACCGATACACAGACTCATACTAGATTCACCATTGAAAAGAAGGCCAAGTGACATGAAGGCTCTTGTGTTTCTTGTTCTTATAAATGGAATTGTGGCTTCCTATTCTCTTCTGCAAGGGCTCAGGTGTGTTTTGAGTATATACACTCAAAGCCCTTTGACCAACAAGCCTTTAGCATGGTTGATTTTCATTCTTGATCAGGTAAAGTTATTGCAGACTCCAGTTTGTTTGCTTAGTGAGTTATTATATTCTATCCATCATTGAGGCCTGACTGAAAAAACTATGCAAATAATTGATTAAGATTTCAACTTTTTCAAAAATGTCACATGCTTGAATATTATCTTGGATTTTGTTTTTTTAGCAAGTTAAACAAGCATGGCAATAACTGAGGTTCTTTAAGCTTTGATTTATTAATGATCTTAGATCAGTTTTCTCTTCACTAATGCCTGGACACAAATTGTCATAATTGATTTTTTCCTTGTARAGCCTTTGATTATGAACTTAGTCTTGAAGTTTGGTTATGAGCTTAAGCCTCAATTTCTTAAATAAAATTAAGGRTGGAAATTACCTCTATGTGTGAAAATTTTATTTGGTTGATATCAGGTTAGTTCTTTTATTAGAGGAGAGGCTGAAATGCAGAGACTATATATCTGRATTTCGTCTGCCAGAAATCAAATGATAAAATGTTATCTCAGTTCCAATTTTATTATGCCAAAGATCAACTTATCAGGAAATTCCTTGGATTCTTTCTTCTTTAGAATTACTGTAAAAATAAATGTGAGGATGAAAGAAAACCTCAAAGCTGTAACCATTACTCTGTTATTAATTTTCTGAGCCTGAAATACAGGCTGAAAATGCTCAATGTTCTCTTGGTAAGTAGTTTTCCAATATCAAATTGATCTGATTAATGCTTGTCTTATTTTGTAAGAAATACCAGGATTTCAATTTATTCAAATGTGTTATATCCAAGAATCAGAAATACATGCTACTGAATAATGTCAGATTTAAGTGCATGGTGATTAATGATAGCCAGTGATAGGATTTCTTCTGTTGGTTGACAGGTTTGTGGGATTGGTTGTTCCTTGACATTTAGAAATATCTCTTATCAATGTTATACTTTGTTAGTTTTAGTTATATGTTTAACATGAATTTCCCTACTCTTGCAAGGTATAAACGTAACTGATGAACGTTCGGATGGAGGAAATGAATTTTTTCGAGGACACAACCAGATTCTCAAACACATTATAGTACTGGATTTCCTTAATACCAATGTTTTACCAGCAACCCCTGTCATATTCCATTTCCCGTCAATGAGGAAGCAACAACAAATCAAGGGATTTGGCATTGGGTATTTAATCACTTCTGGGTGTATTTACGCACCGAGTATTGAAGAATTCATAGTGTATTTACAATTCTGGGTAGAAATTCTAAAAGAAACTCTCTTTGAACAATCGCGCACTACAATTTGCCCAAGCACTTTGTCTTCAATGTATTCACTTTCAAGCCATGATAATGGTTCGTAGCATAGCTAAGCAATGAGACAAATCCACTAAAGGATTTTTCCACTTTCCACAAATTTTTCCACTTTCCACAACCAGTGTGTGGACCAAACTACCAATTTATCCAAACAGAGTTCATATTTCAATGACTCTTATAATTTGCGTGAAAACGGAGCACTATCATGCTCTGACATGGAATCCAATGGCAAATTAAAACGTCCAACAATTATAATTTTTAACAGCATTTTAACAACTCAATACATAAACCAATTCAAATTGCATAAGAAATATCAACCAGGCAGAATTGCATAAGAAACATCAAGCATGCAGTTAAAACATTTTCTAGACATTAAATTGATTTACATAAGAAATATTGACTCAGAATTTTGATGCCGGAAAATGACAATGTTTTACCTTAGCCACTCAAATTCTTAAGGTTATTACCAGCTGAGTATTGGTATCCACGCAGCTGTAGACCCCCTTCTGGCAAATAATCTTCTGGCCAATTATTTGCCAGTATCCTCAATTCTAGCGACGTTCCATCCAGATAGCTCCAAATTTCTGGCCAATTATTTGCCAGTATCCTCAATTCTAGCGACGTTCCATCCATATAGCTCCAAATTTTCTTTGCTTTACCAATTCTCATGGTGATAACCTGTTTCCTCCCAACCATACTAAGGGAAAACTTTTTTTCCTGAGACCCACTAGCTGTGTAGGTTCGTAAGTAAAACTTTTTTCCCTGAGACCCACTAGCTGTGTAGGTTCGTAAGTACTAGGTTGCAGAATGTACTTTGGATGGAGGGAAAACTTTTTTCCTTGAGACCCACTAGCTGTGTAGGCTCATAACTACTGTTAGGTTGCAGAATGTACTTTGAATGGATTTTAGCATCAGTTGGTAAATATTTCACATTAATAAAACTACCTTATTCCTGATTCCATGTATCATTCAATTAAGATTTCTATGTTAGCATAAGACCTGCAACATTTCTATACTCTCTATGCACCCCCAAAATCATAGATTTTCCCTCTATTTAAATTTAAAGGGCCAATGAGGTTAGTCACCTCACCCCTCCATGCAAAACTAGCCATTTTCTTATTTATTTAATTTTATACACCTCCGAAACCATAAATTCCTTCTCTATTTAAATTTAAAGGTCTAATGAGGCTAGCCACCTCACCCCCTTTATGTAAAAGTAGCCATTTTCTTATTTATTTAATTTTATAATTTCTTGATTATTCATTACTCTCTTCTCCTTTGAGGTGTCAATACTTTTTTTTTTTCTCTTATTTATTTCATTTTCCTTTAATTATTAATTTAAATTTTTTAATAAAAAATTAATATATTTAGGAGCCCCCTAAAAGTGGGTAATTATTTTATGAATTAATTCACACATAAGGCCTTTGATTTTTACCTTAGTTCCTGGGAGTAAGGTGGACCCACCTTACTCTGCGCCCCCCAATCATATTAAACCATATATTTTGCAAATGGAGACATTGTGCCTTAGTTGAGACTCCACGTCTCCATTAAGCATTTACTAGTTATTGCCCACATCCATTAAGCATTTACTGGTTGTATTATGTAGGTCGATATCATATAAACAACATAATACTTAATTGTACAATATTACTAGTTATCCTCCACGGATATTCATTGTTTGACTCCCAATCTGTAGTTTTCCCAATAGCCATATCTACTTGCATTCTTCTTAGGTAACCAATGTCCTGCACCACTTAAGTCATGCCACAACATATAGATATAGAATGTGAGCAATATAATATTACTGAATTTCAAATGGTTCCATTAAACTTTCATGACATTTAATTTGGTTTCCATAGCTTTCCTCTTCCTTTAATCAACTTCCACCCAGAAGTCCCGCAGATCCTGACTACCTCACACAACTTACACTTGCTCACAACATAAGTATTCATTACATAGACAAGCATATATCAATCATAGTGTATATGCTAATCTACTTACAATTAAGACTATCAATTGCCTCATGTTAATCAAGTATTTTCCCCCAGCCAGAAACAAACTCACTAAACTCTTCATTCAAGCCTTGGATTGACCTCCTAATCCTTTTAAAAGTAGAGTTAGGAAAGGAGGGGCATTACATACTCTCATACTTGGGACAAAACTTGGCCTCAAGTTTTTATGTAGTTACCATAAAATTTGCACGCCCATTTCCTGATACAACAACTTACCCTCAAGGTAGTCAATCAAATGGTTTTTATTTACTAGAAAAGGCTTGCATTCTTGGGACAAATCCATTAAACAAGACCCACTCAAGCTCAAGTGTGGTTCTTAAACAATTGTCAATTTGAGACTTACATATTAGAGCACATCAACTCTATTCCCAAAAATAAGGTAGATACTTAAATCTCCAAAACCCAAGTCCAAAAGTCACAAGTCCCCTTTAAGGTCTAAACTATAAAGCTTGTGTTGTTTATGTTGAAATTATTAAGACAATTGAGAGGGGGGGGGAGTGAATCAGTTGTTACTGTGCTTAAACAATATTAACAATCAAAACCATTTTTAATCTTTCTCCAAGTGACCATCAATATTATACTACATATGGACAACATAAATAATGAGCATCACTCACACAT
>JZKD02S0918778.1:29930-41945 GCA_000966675.3 Picea glauca | reverse complement strand
GCGCTTCCACATATATAGTTGTCCCAAAAGAACATTACATACATCCAGCAGGGAAACATCACATAATACCTCATCCTTGAAGGGATGGATGTCGTATGACAATCGACACTACTGGATAACATGAAGATCTCATCCCTGGCGAAGCCACCCGATGTTGTATGGTTGCAGTTGTGGTGTTGTCGACAATCCCAACTGTTTGACGACCTCTACTGAGATGAGGTTCTTCTGGCTTCCGCTATCAACAATAAAATGCAGTGGGATCCCCTTCACCCACATCTATGAATGAAAAAGGCGCTCCCCCTCTTCAAGATATATTGGTTCTTCTGGTTGAATTGTTACGATTGTGACAATAGCATTGGGGTCTGCGTCGATGATATGTCTTCTACCAGTATTTTCTAAATCAAATTTTGAATCAGGGTTCGGCTCCTTGTCTTTGATCTCGGCCACCAATGAGTTTTTTGAGTGACATTCATCAGTATTGTGCCCTGGGATTTTGTGGAAATCACACCACTTTTCAGTGTCCTTCTTCGTCTTCTCGTGACCCTTCTTTTCCCGTGGCTTGGACTGGTTTTTGGGAGGTTGTTTGTTAGGTTCATCTTTATCATATTTTTGTTGTTGCAAATTTGTAGACCCGAACTCTTGCTTGTTTTGGTGCTTAAATTTTTGCTCGATATGAACAACATATTGATAAGAAACACCTAGTGATGAGATGTCCAAAAAATTCATTTCAGTTTGGATGTATCTATGTAGAGCTCCACAGTATTTCAGAACCAAATGTCACTCGGAGTCTTTGATACCCAGCTTGGTGCGTAAGGTATCAAAAGTATTTGTGAACTGTGACACTGTTTGACCCGTCTCTTGTCGCATTGTGGTTCATCTCATGTACTGGTCTTCATAGTTTCCAACAAGATAATATTGTTCCTTGACCACATCCACAAAAAAATCATAAGTGGGCTCGGCCCCATATATTTTAGACTCCTTTGTGGAACTTTGCTCCGAGAAAGTTTCCCACCAATGTTTGACATGGGGGAGAGCCTTAAGGAGTGAGAAGGTGATATTTTACCTGTCGGAAAAATGGTGAACAGAGAAATAACCTTCTAGTAGATTTAACCATTTATCTAGGGCATGCGCATCTATCTGAACTTCAAATATGGGAATATCAAAATTAACCTGTACCTTGAAAGGAGAGGTGCTTCCAATGTGGTTGTTTGATGAAGATGCACCTGCTGCTATTGCTAGGCGTTGAAGGATGTGGGAAAAATTCTCCATCATTTCATCCCTCTGTCGCGTGAAATCTTGCTGAAGCAACAGATTGATAGAATCTTCTGCTCCATCGTTTTTCTTTTCTTCCTCCATGGAGGGTTTCTTGGGCGTGCGAGAGAATTATCCTCAAGAGAGACAAGCTCGAGACCCAACTTGCTATACTCAGACCTCGTCGGGGACATGCATTGAAAAACGATCAAGAGTAGCCTACTCTGATACCACTGATCCAGATTATTTTTGGCATGAAACGAGAGCGGAGATATAATAAAGAAATGTGCAGAGATGTATCAGATATCCAACAATGTAACAAAAATATATCAGAGATGCAACCATAAACACAGAGATACAGTAATACACAATTTCTATTATTGAGCGAAAATGTACAAAGACTGTAAAAATAGAGAGTGAAAGACTCACTAGAATGGTGGATGTTAGCACCAGAAGTCTCTCCTGGATTGTGGCAGGAGTAAGCTTGATACCCATCACTTTGTATGTCACATGTTGATTATAAAAGGGTGATCGAAAGGGAGTAAACTCAGAACAATATCGCTTTAACTCAGAAAACTGCGTTGGAAATGCATAGATAAGTGAGGTCTTAATCTAACTTAAGCCAGAAATTTTGTATAGTGGTGAGTAGATAGAAGAAACATGAGGAAAATGTGAAGGTCTGCTCTGGACGTCCGGTCTTCCAACAGCCTATGGAGGAAAAGTTTCAGATGCAATATCCTCTTGGTCTAAGAACCTCAAAACACTAAAAACGTTGTGACAACAAAAATAGTCAAACCTACACTACCATACAGCCACAACACTCGACTGGATCATCCATGCCCGAGATTTCAGAGTGAGAAGCAAAGAAATGAGAGAAGAAGCTGACTGCCATTAAATAAGAAGTCTCAAATAACAATGCATAATCAGAGAACTAGAGCTCTTGTCAAAACATTACAATCGGGAGCATAGCTCTACCATCGATCCTTACAAAAATATAAAAAATGAGTATATATACTCAGAGCAATTCGCTCCCCCCCCCTGACAGTAGGAGAGTCGCTGAGCTGCTTCATTTAAGGCTTTACGTGTGCATGGTCTTCTTGCAGACTGTGCACGCAGCTTCTTGTCTGACACTGGTTCAGACGACATGGCCTTCGCAGGGAACCTGTCCATCAAGGTACCACGGGTTGACTACTCCATACCTTCCCTCACTCCTTCCATTTATGGATTGAGATGAGGTCTCAACTACCTGCTCAATTTTCAATAACTACTTCTTCCATGGAGGGTGGTCGAGACTGANTGTGCCCTGGGATTTTGTGGAAATCACACCACTTTTCAGTGTCCTTCTTCGTCTTCTCGTGACCCTTCTTTTCCCGTGGCTTGGACTGGTTTTTGGGAGGTTGTTTGTTAGGTTCGTCTTTATCATATTTTTGTTGTTGCAAATTTGTAGACCCGAACTCTTGCTTGTTCTGGTGCTTAAATTTTTTCTCGATATGAATAACATATTGATAAGAAACACCTAGTGATGAGATGTCCAAAAAATTCATTTCAGTTTGGATGTATCTATGTAGAGCTCCACAGTGTTTCAGAACCAAATGTCACTCGGAGTCTTTGATACCCAGCTTGGTGCGTAAGGTATCAAAAGTATTTGTGAACTCTGACACTGTTTGGCCCGTCTCTTGTCGCATTGTGGTTCATCTCATGTACTGGTCTTCATAGTTGCCAACAAGATAATATTGTTCCTTGACCACATCCACAAAAAAATCATAAGTGGGCTCGGCCCCATATATTTTAGACTCCTTTGTGGAACTTTGCTCTGAGAAAGTTTCCCACCAATGTTTGACATGGGGGAGAGCCTTAAGGAGTGAGAAGGTGATATTTTACCTGTCAGAAAAATGGTGAACAGAGAAATAACCTTCTAGTAGATTTAACCATTTATCTAGGGCATGCGCATCTATCTGAACTTCAAATACGGGAATATCAAAATTAACCTGTACCTTGAAAGGAGAGGTGCTTCCAATGTGGTTGTTTGATGAAGATGCACCTGCTGCTATTGCTAGGCATTGAAGGATGTGGGAAAAATTCTCCATCATTTCATCCCTCTGTCGCATGAAAGCTTGCTCAAGCAACAGATTGATAGAATCTTCTGCTCCATCGTTTTTCTTTTCTTCCTCCATGGAGGGTTTCTTGGGCGTGCGAGAGCATTATCCTCAAGAGAGACAAGCTCGAGACCCAACTTGCTATACTCAGACCTCGTCAGGGAAATGCATTGAAAAACTATCAAGAGTAGCCTACTCTGATACCACTGATCCAGATTATTTTTGGCATGAAACGAGAGCGGAGATATAATAAAGAAATGTGCAGAGATGTATCAGATATCCAACAATGTAACAAAAATATATCAGAGATGCAACCATAAACACAGAGATACAGTAATACACAATTTCTATTATTGAGCGAAAATGTACAAAGACTGTAAAAATAGAGAGTGAAAGACTCACTAGAATGGTGGATGTTAGCACCAGAAGTCTCTCCTGGATTGTGGCAGGAGTAAGCTTGATACCCATCACTTTGTATGTCACATGTTGATTATAAAAGGGTGATCGAAAGGGAGTAAACTCAGAACAATATCGCTTTAACTCAGAAAACTGCGTTGGAAATGCATAGATAAGTGAGGTCTTAATCTAACTTAAGCCAGAAATTTTGTATAGTGGTGAGTAGATAGAAGAAACATGAGGAAAATGTGAAGGTCTGCTCTGGACGTCCGGTCTTCCAACAGCCTATGGAGGAAAAGTTTCAGATGCAATATCCTCTTGGTCTAAGAACCTCAAAACACTAAAAACGTTGTGACAACAAAAATAGTCAAACCTACACTACCATACAGCCACAACACTCGACTGGATCATCCATGCCCGAGATTTCAGAGTGAGAAGCAAAGAAATGAGAGAAGAAGCTGACTGCCATTAAATAAGAAGTCTCAAATAACAATGCATAATCAGAGAACTAGAGCTCTTGTCAAAACATTACAATCGGGAGCATAGCTCTACCATCGATCCTTACAAAAATATAAAAAATGAGTATATATACTCAGAGCAATTCGCTCCCCCCCCCTGACAGTAGGAGAGTCGCTGAGCTGCTTCATTTAAGGCTTTACGTGTGCATGGTCTTCTTGCAGACTGTGCACGCAGCTTCTTGTCTGACACTGGTTCAGACGACATGGCCTTCGCAGGGAACCTGTCCATCAAGGTACCACGGGTTGACTACTCCATACCTTCCCTCACTCCTTCCATTTATGGATTGAGATGAGGTCTCAACTACCTGCTCAATTTTCAATAACTACTTCTTCCATGGAGGGTGGTCGAGACTGAATACACATGGGATGACCACGTGCCTCTCCCAAGGCTTGGAGGCTAGCTTCCTTTTCTTCAGGATCCACCCTCCATATAACCCAGAGCCATGACCCCACGCCTATCTTCAAATTCATTTTGGCGCTTTTCCTTTCGGGGATTTTCACCTCCCCTGAATTCGATATCGCGATGCCCGAAATCGCGAAACAGTGGCTGAGATCGATAGTCATATTTTATTCGAGATGGATGGCCATGATCTATTCGCTATTGAACAATCCTGGCCCTCATCTGCTTTGGCCCTGTTTCATATGACCCTGAGGCTGGGACCGTGCCCGACACCAAAGGCACTTTGTGAATTTCGTGTATTGGCAATGGGAAGGAGCTGATCCCATGTTCCCTAGACTCCTGGNCTAAAAACGTTGTGACAACAAAAATAGTCAAACCTACACTACCATACAGCCACAACACTCGACTGGATCATCCATGCCTGAGATTTCAGAGTGAGAAGCAAAGAAATGAGAGAAGAAGCTGACTGCCATTAAATAAGAAGTATCAAATAACAATGCATAACCAGAGAACTAGAGCTCTCGTCAAAACATTACAATCGGGAGCGTAGCTCTACCATCGATCCTTACAAAAATATAAAAAATGAGTATATATACTCAGAGCAATTCGCTCCCCCCCCTGACAGTAGGAGAGTCGCTGAGCTGCTTCATTTAAGGCTTTACATGGGCATGGTCTTCTTGCAGACTGTGCACGCAGCTTCTTGTCTGACACTGGTTCAGACGACATGGCCTTCGCAGGGAACCTGTCCATCAAGGTACCATGGGTTGACTACTCCATACCTTCCCTCACTCCTTCCATTTATGGATTGAGATGAGGTCTCAACTACCTGCTCAATTTTCAATAACTACTTCTTCCATGGAGGGTGGTCGAGACTGAATACACATGGGATGACCACGTGCCTCTCCCAAGGCTTGGAGGCTAGCTTCCTTTTCTTCAGGATCCACCCTCCATATAACCCAGAGCCATGACCCCACGCCTATCTTCAAATTCATTTTGGCGCTTTTCCTTTCGGGGATTTTCACCTCCCCTGAATTCGATATCGCGATGCCCGAAATCGCGAAACAGTGGCTGAGATCGATAGTCATATTTTATTCGAGATGGATGGCCATGATCTATTCGCTATTGAACAATCCTGGCCCTCATCTGCTTTGGCCCTGTTTCATATGACCCTGAGGCTGGGACCGTGCCCGACACCAAAGGCACTTTGTGAATTTCGTGTATTGGCAATGGGAAGGAGCTGATCCCATGTTCCCTAGACTCCTGGNCCTGCATTCATCAATCCAAAAGGCATTTTGACATACATGAATGTGCCCCAGGGGGTGGTGAAGGTTGTCTTTTCTATGTCCTCAGGAAAAACTGATATTTGATTGTAGCCCAAAAACCATCAATCATATATTCTTGATGTGCTAGTTACCCTTTACAATATATGTTCCATTTTTGGTAGGGTGTAATTGTCCTTCTTTGAGCTGCTATTCAGATTTATGAAATCAACACAGAGTCTGATTTCTCCACTTTTATTTCTCACTGGGACTAGATTGGCCACCCATTCAGAATATCTCAAAGGGACAATGATTTGGGCATCCAACAACTTCTTTACTTCCCTCTCCATGACAGGAAACAACATAGGATTAATCTGTCTTAACTTCTACCTGAATGGATTAGCCTCTTCTTTCAGAGGGATCTTATGCTCAATGACAGTTGTGTCATATGTTTTGAGGTTTTCATAGGTCCAAGCAAAAATATCAGCGAATTCCCTTAATAACTCAGCATACTAAGCTCTCTGCTCCTCAGACAATTATGCAACACATTAAACAATTATGCAACACATTATCATGAATGTTCAAGGATGTGTAGAAGGGAGAGGATGAATCATCTCTGTCTTCTACCATAGGACCTAGGATGACTGCTAGCTTTTCATCTTGGAGATTTACCGATTCTGTGGAATGGCAGGATGGCTTGGGCTGCAAAAGCTTAGAGAGGGACCTTTTGAAATCTTCATGTTTGACTAGCTCTGAAAGGGGCACAAGAATTCTGATTTTTTGAATTTCATGCTCAAAGTTAAAGGAGGAGGGAGGCTTAGGAATTTCCCTCACCTCTANGGTAGCCGAAACGTCAAAACAGTTAATCGACTGCTACTTGTCTCCATGGGATCGGACAGCCTAGATTAATTCTTGCTTGACCTTTGGTCTCAGGCCTTTGCCCTGGCGTTAAACTTCGGGCAACTTCACATTCTCGAATTTCCCAATGACCGCTAATCTGCACCGTTAATGGATCCTCGCCGTTGAAAAATGATCTTTGCCCGCTCGCCTGTTTTGTGTCATTGTTTAGCCACTCTCGATGCTGCAGACAGTGGAAATGGGTATTTGGCCGACCAGACTTGGGCTTGGGAAGGCAAAGGTTCAGTGATGGAGGTAAAAGGAGGAGGGATCGACCTTCAGAAGAGACAGAGGAATTTAGGTCCGATATCTTCTGGGCATATTGACAGGGAAAAACTAGTTGATCGATAAGGATGACTGCGAATGAAAGATAAAGACATGCTGGGATGGGGAGGGAAAATCACGATCGGGTCGACAGGAGGGGAGAAGATAAGAAAAATTATAGACACAGGAATAAAATACAGACCCCCAAGGTCTTGATAGGAATATGTGATAACATTAGGTTCCATGGGGGATGGCATGCTCACTGGGAGCTTCCAAGAACTCTTTCGTAGTTTCAGTGCCTTAGCGTTGGGTTGGAGTCTTATTAAAACCGAAAAACAAATAGGAAAACACTATTTACAAACACAGGGGAGCCACTTAAGTCTCAAATAAAACACTTCTTCAAGAAATGTTCATTCACAGGGCCATTAAAAACCTCCTTGCCCTCCAAATCTTGCAACCTGTAAGTATTATTTAAAAACACTTCAGAGATTTTGAAGGGCCCGACCCATAAGGCTTCAAACTTGTTGTGCTTCCCTCTGTCCTGCCTGGGTGCATCCCATTTTAGCACAAGATCTCCCAGCTATAAATATTCTTTTCTCGCATTTCTGTTAAAGGCTTGCTTGATCCTCTGCTAACGGTCATGATCTCTGTCCATCACCTGCTCTCTAGCTTACTGGACTTCCACCAGTTGTTGAATCCTTTTGATCATATCATCCGACTCTCCTTGATAATCCTGAAAGAATTTCACTACAGGTAAAGCCAATTGAGAAGGGAAAACAACTTTTGTCCCATAAACAAGTTGGAAAGGGGTGGTGCCTATGGATATTTTTGTTGTCACTTGATCAGCCCACAGAGCGAATTTTATCTTTGAATCCCATGCCTTCTTATTGTCTTCCAACAGTCTTTTAATGAGCTTGATCAAGATTTTGTTAAAGGATTTTTCCAATCCATTTCCTTGGGAATAATAGGGAGTGGAGTGAATTAATGAAATCCCAAATTGCTCACAGAATCATATAAATGGTTCAGCTTTAAAAGATGTAGCGTTATCTGTGACAATTCTGCTCGGACAGTCGAATCTTGCTATGATGTCCTCCAGGAAGCTGATGATTACCTTGTGGGAAGCACTCCTGGTGGGGATAACTTCTATCCACTTGGTAAAATAGTCTGTTGTGGTTAAGATCCATTTGTTTTGACCACTTGAAGCAGGATGAATCTCCCCAATGAAGTCCAACCCCCATTGCTGAAAGGGCGCTGAAGTTACTACAGGCTTTAGTGGCAGATATTTGAGTTGTTGCTTTCCCAAGAATTTTTGACATTTGATGTAGGCTCAGATCTTTCTACAAACTTCAGTGAATAAAGTGGGCCAATAGTACCCAACCCTAAGAATTGTGTAGGATGTGGTCTTCCAGAAATGGTGTCCCCCACATAGGCCATTATGGAAATCAAACATAATTTTTTGGGCCTCCTGTGGGTCTAGACATTTCAGAAGAACTCCTAGGGGGTATTTCCAATACAAGACTTGGTCAATAAGGCAATACCTAATCGCTTTGATATTTAAATCTCTTTCCTTTCTTTTTCCCATACCATTAGGGGGCCTTAATTCTCACAGAAAATATATAATGTCTCTATACTAGGTGCATTCTGCTAATGGTAAACTATCCTGAGAACTCTGGTCAGACAAATTGGCCCGCTGATCTTTTGAGAAAATATTTATGAAGTTAACGCCTAAGGATTTACAATTAGATTAAGCCAACAACTTGGATAAATTCTAACCTTTAAGTAATTTGGTGGGCTTTATCTCAAGATCAAACTCAAGGATTTTGGCAATCCACCTACTTCTTCTCCCGTCTATGTCAGGTCGAATAAGAATGTCCTTCACAGAGGTCGAAGGAACATATGCAATGATTTTTGAATGCAAAACATAGAATCTGAAATCTTTAAGAGCCTTCACCAAGGCATAGGCTTACTTCTCCATGATGTTATACCTGACCTTTGCATCTCTTAATGCCCTGCTGAAAAATGAAATAGGCTGCTCCAGCCCCTCTGCATTCTTTTGTAGTAAAACTGCTGCCACTGTGTCCAATGAAGCAAAGGAGAAAATCATAAAATCTTTTGAGTAATCAGGACTGATAAGTACAGGCGCTTCAGTCAATGCTTTCTTGATCTGCTCAAAAGAATTTATGGAATCGATAGCCCATTTTACTTCATTTCCCTTCCTGAGCATGGTTGTTATGAGTTTCACCATTTCAGCAAAATTGGAAACAAACCTCCTCAGAAAGTTAATCTTTCCTAGAAAATACTGGACTTCTTTCCTGGACCTTGGGAGTGATAAAGCTTGGATTGCTTCCACTATGCTGGGGTCGATTCTGACCCCCTCAGTTGATACTAAGTTCCCCAACAACTTTCCCTCCTTCATGGAAAACAAAGACTTTTTAGGATTCAGGGAAAGGCCAAACCTTCTGCACTTCAAGAAGACTTTCCTTAGATGAAAACAATGTTCTTTATCAGATCTGGAAAAGACTATTATGTCATCAACATAGATTACCACAAACTAATCCTTCTCCCCTATGAAAGCTATGTCCATGGCTCGCTGAAATGTTGCCCCTGCATTCATCAATCCAAAAGGCATTTTGACATACATGAATGTGCCCCAGGGGGTGGTGAAGGTTGTCTTTTCTATGTCCTCAGGAAAAACTGATATTTGATTGTAGCCCAAAACCCATCAATCATATATTTTTGATGTGCTAGTTACCCTTTACAATATATGTTCCATTTTTGGTAGGGGGTAATTGTCCTTCTTTGAGCTGCTATTCAGATTTATGAAATCAACACAGAGTCTGATTTCTCCACTTTTATTTCTCACTGGGACTAGATTGGCCACCCATTCAAAATATCTCAAAGGGACAATGATTTGGGCATCCAACAACTTCTTTACTTCCCTCTCCATGACAGGAAACAACATAGGATTAATCTGTCTTAACTTCTACCTGAATGGATTAGCCTCTTCTTTCAGAGGGATCTTATGCTCAATGACAATTGTGTCATATGTTTTGAGGTTTTCATAGGTCCAAGCAAAAATATCAGTGAATTCCCTTAATAACTCAGCATACTAAGCTCTCTGCTCCTCAGACAAGCTGCTTGACAACTTGAAAAACTTTGGCTCCTTCTCCGTGCCAATGTTACACTCAGATGCATCAACATAATCAATGCTAATTTCACTCTTTACCGCCACATCATTATTTTCGAATAGCCTTTCCAAAGGGACTAGTCCTTTGGGAATATGATTGCTAGGCAACTGAACGATGTGATGATCAACGATATTGTTCTGAAGATCACTAGCATCAGGATCGGATTCAGAAGTAGGATCTTGATCGATGTGCAATGCTAAAAAAATTTCAATGGTCTCCAGGAATATCTTGATCTCAAGATCATCCTCAAACACCTTCCAATGCTTGACATTGTTAGGTATAGAGGGCTTGTGTTTCACTTCTATGTTGTACCTAAGCTTAGGTGGTAGAGGAACTTTAAAATTGCTCGCTGAAATAGCCAGAGAATCAGCCACAGAGTTTTCAACTCTTGGAATGAATGATATATTGAAGGCTAGGAAAAAACTGTCAATGAGGTCCCATGCTTCATTTATGTAACTCCTAAGCCAAGGCTGTTTGGACTGATAAACCTTTTTGATCTGCTAGATAATCAGCTCAACATCTCCAAAAACATATATCTCTTTAATCCTCGTGTCCTTTGCAGCCCTTACGCCCAAAAACAAGATCTTCGTACTCTGCCACATTATTGGTAGCTTCAAACTCTAATTTGTATGACAGAGATATAGTTTCCTGAGCAGGGGAAACAAAAACTACCCCAACACTAGTGCCATCTTTAGAAGAGGCTCCATCAAAAAACATTTTCCATACAGAGGTGGTCGGGGGAGAATCTTTATTAGGGGTAATGGATTTCTTGACCTCAAGAGGAGGCTCAGGGGTGTCTGTGAGCTGCAATAAGCTAGATCCCAAATCAGTATCAAGGGAAAAGATGGGATGATTGGTGGGGTCTGCTTCATCACTGACAATGTAGGCTAGCTGAGCTTCTCTATACAGTCTTATGTGCTCCCCTCCAAAGACCGGAACGATAGCATATGTGAGGCCCATTTGTAATGTTCCCCCAAGTCTTTTTATCCAATATCTTGACAATAACATGCCGAAATTGGGGGGTACATCAGCTACCACAATGTCCATGACCACACTTTTCATGGGCAACTGAAACAAGGTTACCACCAGATCTTTTATCAACCCAAGACACTACACCCTCCTTGAATCGAAAGAGTACAAGTCATGGTAGGCCTTCGTGACTTCCAGCCCGAGCTCTTCCATGACTGTTTTGGGCATGAGATTATGGGAAGCCTCAGAATCCATTAAACAATTATGCAACACCTTATCATGAATGTTCAAGGATGTGTAGAAGGGAGGGGATGAATCATCTCTGTCTTCTACCATAGGACCTAGGATGACTGCTAGCTTTTCATCTTGGAGATTTACCGAGTCTGTGGAATGGAAGGATGGCTTGGGCTGCAAAAGCTTAGAGAGGGAACTTTTGAAATCTTCATGTTTGACTAGCTCTGAAAGGGGCACAAGAATTCTGATTTTTTGAATTTCATGCTCAAAGTTAAAGGAGGAGGGAGGCTTAGGAATTTCCCTCACCTCTAGGACAAGGTCTTTGGCTATTGGCGAGAAATTCTAAGCTTTCTTTTCCTTGGAAGTATTTTCCACAAGCTTAACAAGCTTCTCTGCTATGAGAGGCTGATCAGGGATGTCAAACTTCTCTTCTTTCTTCTTTGACTTGAGGTTGTACTTGTTGGGAATGCTATCATGGGCTTTCTCCTCCCTACTCAACTCATTTATTTGGTTGTTCATGAGGAATTCTTCATATGCAGTTTG
>JZKD02S0918778.1:6616-16871 GCA_000966675.3 Picea glauca | reverse complement strand
AGGAATGAGGGCCCAGGTGAGGTTGCTTGAGATGCTTGTGGGTTACTGGGACCCTGAGAGTGAAAGCTTCATCCTCGATTAACAACCATTGAGGATTGAAGTAGAGGATATCTACTTTTTGACTGGATTATCATGTTGGGGAGAGGTTGTAAAAGTCAAATCATGGGAAGCAGGGAGCGGAATGAAAATAGAGGAGTACATCGACACCCACTGTGTAGTAGGGACTCCTAAGGTAGGGAGTCAACTCCCTATCCGGGCGATAAACAATATCAACCTGAAGATTGTTGTGCTTGTATTGACCATGATCATAGGTTTGGCCTCATTGCACCAGGCATCGAGGCTGCTCATGTTCTATGCAGTGCAGTTTATGAGACCCACAGTATATGACTGGTGTACCTCACTACTGGAAAATATGAAGAGCCAGTTGACAGAGTGCAAACAAGGGAGTAAGAGGAATTTTGGGTTTGCCTCTATCTTATGCAGTTTCTTCTTTGAGTGGGTTCTAGGCTTGGGACCTAGAGTCGAGATTATTCCTAGAGGACCTCGCAATCCATCCATGGCACGGTGGACTGAGGTAATGAGGCGGCAAGGGGGAGGTAGGGTGATGACACCCTACAACGAGGATTTCTTCTACTAGTTGCAGCGACAGCTCATTTCCCTAGATGACTATCCCTATGTAGGGATAGACTTCCGAGGAGATATGAACATGCCACTCCCACCAGGGACCACCTATGGCGACATAGGTATGTTAAATGTTTTTAAATATTTCATTTTTTTTGTATTTTTGTATAATAGAGCAAAAATATTTTTGGATGGTGCTTAAGTATTAACTAGATACTTGTGTAATGCAGACATGGGTCCACGACGACCGGAAGGGTTTCCTCGACATTGACGGAGGAATCGGGGAGGCGAGGTGGGGGGAGGAGAAGCCAAGATATTCCTACAAAACGTGCAGGGCAACCTGTCTCATTTGACTTAGAGGATTCCCATGGTTAAGGTAGAGGATCTACCTGAAGACATGAAGCGATAGGTGGTTGGTGTTCCCAGAGCTTGGGTACGACTCTTTTGATGTCTCACAAACACTGTAGTTTGTTACCATCACACACATCCAACACCACAGGCTTAGATGTCGTGGATATTGTAGTACCGGTTGTATATTTGTATTAAGGGTATTAGCCCCAATTTTGTACTATAAACACCATATTTTTTGGAATATATAAAAAAGATATCTTCAACTTTACTTATATTTTACAATGTGTACATTGATGATGTGGTTTTCTTTGCTTTTAATTATGTGACAAATGCCAATCTAAAATGAAATTAGCATAAGCATCAGATACATGATTAGAACTCCTAGGAATGTGATAATATGTAATAAAAGAAAATTGTCATTCTAAAAGATGTACCCGTAGGAATCGTCAGATTAAAGTAGGATCATGCACGCGGTAACTGTCGTTCAACCGACATACTACTAATTGGGAATCCAGGTGAACCTCTAAAGAGATAATACCATGTGAGATAGCATCGCACAAAATTTATATAACGATGCTATATTCGGCCACATTTTTCATGGATGACCCTAGGCATACGCCACCTGAAGACACTAGTGGACCCTCGGGTGAGTAAACCACCTAAGCGGCACAAGCCAAGTTCCGTGTATGACGAATGGATCCATTTTCGAATCCTAGGTAGATCAAAGACTCTATTGACATCTTCCAACCAAGGGAAAAATCGATAAGCAAGCTAAAGATGAAAATAAAGGGAAAATATATATACACTAAATTACATTAGTATACAAAGAGTTCCGCCCGAGCTTGGGGCTCAGGCGTAATATCTTTTCAAGTAGAGCTCATTTATGGGCCCAACCAACATATTCCCTTCATAATTTTCTAACTCATGGGCTCTAGAACATGTCGCATGATATAAGCACCGTGCCACATGGGTTTAAAATTGCCTTCCCCCAGTGGTTCTTTGGCTTGATCATACAAGAGGACCAAGTCACCCTCAGCGTACAATCGAGGATAGACAGACTTATCGTACTGGACCTTGACACGTCTTTTGTTCACCTCGATAGCCATAGAGGCATCTTGACGCTGCTTGTCGAGACTCTCTAGGTGTACAAGGCGTTGCTCGAGATCGGAAGTGTCAGGTAGGACCACGACTTCCAACTAAAGAGAAGGGATTTCACATTCAATAGGTAAAATTGACTCCACACCGTGTACTAACTGGAAAGGGGAAAAATCGGTGGCAGTATTGACTAAGGTTTGGTATGCTCAGATTGCGGGATATAGCATGATGTGCCAGTCGAACATACTCTGACTGACAGTTTTTTGAAAAATGGTCTTGAGAGACTTGTTGACTGCCTCTACTTGTCCATTTTCCTAGGGGTCATAAGGAGAAGAATGACCATGTCTAAAGCCTAGCTTAGATGCTAGTTCTTCCATCATTTCATTCTGAAAGTGACTGCCATGATCAATGACAATATCACTCGGGATACCGAACCAGGCGATAATTTGATTGAATACAAAGAAGGTTGTAGTCTTCCCATCGGATTTAATTGTAGGCATGGCCTCGACCCACTTATTGAATTATTCGACGACCACGATAATGTGCTGATGCCCCCCAACTGAAGTTGGGTTGGAATCCACGAAGTCCACCCCCCACTTGGTGAAGGGACTGATGGTAATGACTGGTTGAAGAGGGGTTGGATGCGAGCTCATTTTCTGAGTGAACACCTGGCAGGGGTGACACTTCTTAAAATATTCAACACAATCTTTAAATATAGTAGGCCAGAAATAACCGGCTCACAAATTTTTTTGGGTTGTTGCAATCCCAGATAGGTGACCACCACAATCCCCACTATGGAAATCATTTAGGACTAACTTGGCTTCTCCATGAGTTAAACAACTACGCAAGATATTGTCTATTCCTCTGCGATACAAAGTGTCACCGAAGATAGTATATTTCTTAGCTTGGTATCGTATACGTCATCGGTCATCTCGCGAGATATGATGAGGGAACTTCAAGGTTTGAAGATAGAGAACAATGTCTCCATACCAGGGGTCGAACGACGAGACAAGAAAAATGTGTTTGTCTGCAAACGCATCAACATGAATGAAATCCTCATCTAATCGTGCAAAATCGGATATTAACTCCACGAAGACTAGTGATTTCTTGGATTTTGCAGAAGTGAAATCAAGATCAAACTCTGGTAAAGTGACAATCCATTTATTATATTTCCCCCCTATTATATGNAGGAATGAGGGCCCAGGTGAGGTTGCTTGAGATGCTTGTGGGTTACTGGGACCCTGAGAGTGAAAGCTTCATCCTCGATTAACAACCATTGAGGATTGAAGTAGAGGATATCTACTTTTTGACTGGATTATCATGTTGGGGAGAGGTTGTAAAAGTCAAATCATGGGAAGCAGGGAGCGGAATGAAAATAGAGGAGTACATCGACACCCACTGTGTAGTAGGGACTCCTAAGGTAGGGAGTCAACTCCCTATCCGGGCGATAAACAATATCAACCTGAAGATTGTTGTGCTTGTATTGACCATGATCATAGGTTTGGCCTCATTGCACCAGGCATCGAGGCTGCTCATGTTCTATGCAGTGCAGTTTATGAGACCCACAGTATATGACTGGTGTACCTCACTACTGGAAAATATGAAGAGCCAGTTGACAGAGTGCAAACAAGGGAGTAAGAGGAATTTTGGGTTTGCCTCTATCTTATGCAGTTTCTTCTTTGAGTGGGTTCTAGGCTTGGGACCTAGAGTCGAGATTATTCCTAGAGGACCTCGCAATCCATCCATGGCACGGTGGACTGAGGTAATGAGGCGGCAAGGGGGAGGTAGGGTGATGACACCCTACAACGAGGATTTCTTCTACTAGTTGCAGCGACAGCTCATTTCCCTAGATGACTATCCCTATGTAGGGATAGACTTCCGAGGAGATATGAACATGCCACTCCCACCAGGGACCACCTATGGCGACATAGGTATGTTAAATGTTTTTAAATATTTCATTTTTTTTGTATTTTTGTATAATAGAGCAAAAATATTTTTGGATGGTGCTTAAGTATTAACTAGATACTTGTGTAATGCAGACATGGGTCCACGACGACCGGAAGGGTTTCCTCGACATTGACGGAGGAATCGGGGAGGCGAGGTGGGGGGAGGAGAAGCCAAGATATTCCTACAAAACGTGCAGGGCAACCTGTCTCATTTGACTTAGAGGATTCCCATGGTTAAGGTAGAGGATCTACCTGAAGACATGAAGCGATAGGTGGTTGGTGTTCCCAGAGCTTGGGTACGACTCTTTTGATGTCTCACAAACACTGTAGTTTGTTACCATCACACACATCCAACACCACAGGCTTAGATGTCGTGGATATTGTAGTACCGGTTGTATATTTGTATTAAGGGTATTAGCCCCAATTTTGTACTATAAACACCATATTTTTTGGAATATATAAAAAAGATATCTTCAACTTTACTTATATTTTACAATGTGTACATTGATGATGTGGTTTTCTTTGCTTTTAATTATGTGACAAATGCCAATCTAAAATGAAATTAGCATAAGCATCAGATACATGATTAGAACTCCTAGGAATGTGATAATATGTAATAAAAGAAAATTGTCATTCTAAAAGATGTACCCGTAGGAATCGTCAGATTAAAGTAGGATCATGCACGCGGTAACTGTCGTTCAACCGACATACTACTAATTGGGAATCCAGGTGAACCTCTAAAGAGATAATACCATGTGAGATAGCATCGCACAAAATTTATATAACGATGCTATATTCGGCCACATTTTTCATGGATGACCCTAGGCATACGCCACCTGAAGACACTAGTGGACCCTCGGGTGAGTAAACCACCTAAGCGGCACAAGCCAAGTTCCGTGTATGACGAATGGTTCCATTTTCGAATCCTAGGTAGATCAAAGACTCTGTTGACATCTTCCAACCAAGGGAAAACTCGATAAGCAAGCTAAAGACGAAAATAAAGGGAAAATATATATACACTAAATTACATTAGTATACAAAGAGTTTCGCCCGAGCTTGGGGCTCAGGCGTAATATCTTTTCAAGTAGAGCTCATTTATGGGCTCAACCAACATATTCCCTTCATAATTTTCTAACTCATGGGCTTTAGAACATGTCGCATGATATAAGCACCGTGCCACATGGGTTTAAAATTGCCTTCCCCCAGTGGTTCTTTGGCTTGATCATACAAGAGGACCAAGTCACCCTCAGCGTATAATCGAGGATAGACAGACTTATCGTACTGGACCTTGACACGTCTTTTGTTCACCTCGATAGCCATAGAGGCATCTTGATGCTGCTTGTCGAGACTCTCTAGGTGTACAAGGCGTCGCTCGAGATCGGAAGTGTCAGGTAGGACCACGACTTCCAACTAAAGAGAAGGGATTTCACATTCAATAGGTAAAATCGACTCCACACCGTGTACTAACTGGAAAGGGGAAAAATCGGTGGCAGTATTGACTAAGGTTTGGTATGCTCAGACTGCGGGATATAGCATGATGTGCCAGTCGAACATACTCTGACTGACAGTTTTTTGAAAAATGGTCTTGAGAGACTTGTTGACTGCCTCTACTTGTCCATTTTCCTAGGGGTCATACGGAGAAGAATGACCATGTCTAAAGCCTAGCTTAGATGCTAGTTCTTCCACCATTTCATTCTAAAAGTGACTGCCATGATCAGTTACAATATCACTCAGGATATCGAACCAGGCGATAATTTGATTGAATACAAAGAAGGTTGTAGTCTTCCCATCGGATTTAATTGTAGGCATGGCCTCGACCCACTTATTGAATTATTCGACGACCACGATAATGTGCTGATGCCCCCCAACTGAAGTTGGGTTGGAATCCACGAAGTCCACCCCCCACTTGGTGAAGGGACTGATGGTAATGACTGGTTGAAGAGGGGTTGGATGCGAGCTCATTTTCTGAGTGAACACCTGGCAGGGGTGACACTTCTTAAAATATTCAACACAATCTTTAAATATAGTAGGCCAGAAATAACCGGCTCACAAATTTTTTTGGGTTGTTGCAATCCCAGATAGGTGACCACCACAATCCCCACTATGGAAATCATTTAGGACTAACTTGGCTTCTCCATGAGTTAAACAACTACGCAAGATATTGTCTATTCCTCTGCGATACAAAGTGTCACCGAAGATAGTATATTTCTTAGCTTGGTATCGTATACGTCATCGGTCATCTCGCGAGATATGATGAGGGAACTTCAAGGTTTGAAGATAGAGAACAATGTCTCCATACCAGGGGTCGAACGACGAGACAAGAAAAATGTGTTTGTCTGCAAACGCATCAACATGAATGAAATCCTCATCTAATCGTGCAAAATCGGATATTAACTCCACGAAGACTAGTGATTTCTTGGATTTTGCAGAAGTGAAATCAAGATCAAACTCTGGTAAAGTGACAATCCATTTATTATATTTCCCCCCTATTATATGCGTGGTAAGGACGTATTGAAATGGATTGACATCGACAACCACAGTAGTCTTGCAAAGAAATATATAATGATGCAAACGTTGGACTGCATGAACGACATCCAGAGCTATCTTTTCAACGTGAGAATAATTAAGCTCAGGACCGACTAAATTTTGACTAAGATAGTAGATGACATGCTCGCGGAGCTCATCATCCTCCTGAACCAGAACCATACCAATCATCTCCTCGGATGCGATGATATAAAACAAGTAATCCCTATTGTAGTTAGGAGACTTCAGCAGAGGCGTTGATACCAAGGATTTCTTCAAAGCATCGAAGGACTCTTGGGCTCACTTATCCCATATAAAAGGGGTGTCCTTCTTCAAAATATGCATGAAACCCTTAGTGATATTGGCATAATTCACTATAAACCGACGAAAAAATTTAGCTTTCCCCTGCAAACCTTGAATTTGTCTAATCATGTGTGGGGGAGGCAATCAAAGTATTGCCTCAACCTTTAGTGGATCTACCATGATCTCGACCTCAAAAACTAGAAATCTCAAAATACGACCAGATTTAACACAAAAGATGCTCTTGTGAGGGTTCAACCAGATTCTATAGTAATGACATCTTTCAAAAACAAGTCAAAGGTGTATAGCATGATCCACTCTCTTGCAAGAGTGAGCAGCAAGATCATCAAGGTAAGCTTCGACTATGTGTTTAAGATCGTTAAAAGCGAAAGTCATGGCACGTTGCAAGGTTGCTCCGATGTTTTTAAGGCCGAAAGGCATTTTCCGGTATGCAAAAGTACCCCAAGGACAAATAAATGTCGTCTTGTGTTTATCCTTAGGATTAATTTGAATTTGGTTATACCTTGAAAATTAGTGCATAAAAGAAAATACTTCGCTTCCCGCACACTCGTCGAGAATTTGATCGATGAAAATTGTCGAGAAGTTGTATTTAGGAAAGGCTTTGTTCAGGTCACGAAAGTCCATACATAGACAGATATTTCCTTGCTTCTTATTCACAAGAACGGGGTTGGATACCGATTCAGTCAAGGGAACCAGGTATATGAAGCCATGATTAAGTAGCTTCTCCACCTTTGCCTTAATAGCAGGGGCCTTTCGGGGATTGACAGCTCTAAGACGTTTCCAAATAGGTTTAGCATCCAGATAAGTTCTAATCTCATGTTCTACAATACGAGGGTCGATTCTTGGCATATCTTCATATGACCAAGCAAATACATCTCAGAATTCCTTGAAGAGTTCGGTGTAGATCATGATTTCTTCTAGCGAACAATCCGCATTGATATTTACGTTTTCAGCCTTGCCAGGGGTACGAGAGATATCGATCGTGACGGTAGGAGAAATACTCATCATATTTCCCTCGACATAAATGTCGTGTGTATCAAGTGGAGTTAAGGCATGACCAACTATCTCACTCAAAGTATATCAAAAGTCATCTTGTTCGATTATTTCAAGCTCTGGGAGAAAATAAGAGCGGTGATGCATATCATCCCAAGGTTTGTTGGAACCATTCATGGCTTCGATGATAGCTTCATCCGAAGGCAAAGTCTCATCGAGGAAATCATGTGAACAAGACAACGAAGTGGCCCACATGGGCCTAAGAACGGGATCCTCCTCATCCGTCGGTGAGGTAACAGGATGGGGATCAACGGAAGAGTTAAGAATAGCTTGATAAACAATCTCCATTGTCGATAGTGGCATGGCCATTCCAGCATGCAACTAACCTTTCAAAGATGAATTCGGGGAAGGTAGGGTCCATGGATCACTAAAATAGTAAGTGTGGAAAGGAATGGACCTCCCAATGAAAATGAGCCTACTGGACATGGCGTAAACGTGGTGAATTGGTGTCGTGAAGTCGAAAGTACCCATAAGGGAAGAATACATTCTGACACTAATATTCTTAGTTTTCGGCTGATAATTGTCGATCACAGGGATCGACGGTCCAATAGATGCATTAGGACTAGAGTACGCAAAGGATAACTGGCCGATCGTCACGATATTCCCTTCATGAGGAAAACAAAGAGTACAGAAGATAGACAATACGATGGCGACCATAACATAGGTCCAATTGCGTCCTAGTAACAAGTTATAATCAAGAGGTGCATCAACTACCTCTACTTCCACCTCTACCGTCTTCCCACCTAATTGGACTGGAAAGGCGGGAAGAATACCGTGAGAGCGGAAGGAATGACCATAAAAAACAATCAACATGTTCGATGACTTGGAAAGAGTCGGAGAACCGAGAGCCTTCCAACAGATCAAGGACATCACATATGTAGCAACGCCTTCATCAACAACTGCACATTTGATGGTATACTTTGAGTACTCCATGTGGATTTGGAAAGCCACATGGTAAGGAAAGCGAGGCTTTACATACGTGACGCCAAACTTGATAAATTTTGAGCCACTGGGTTCTGGAGCTCCTAAAGAAGATAGTAAGGCATTCCTCTGTGAAGGACACGTCTGGAGTACCTCCAAAGCTGACATCGCACAAGGGGTTTGACCTAGGTCCTCAAAAATAAAGTAGTTCTGGGTGGATCTAGAATTTGCATTGTGGGTAGAGTGCTTGAGTACTCCTTTTGGAATACAAGGCAGTGGATTTGGTTTTTCAATCTGTAAATTCGTCTCTAGAGGAGGAGGAGGAGATTCTAGACCAGGAATAGCTTGTGAAGAGCTATAATCTCGAGATCGAGTGGCTACATTGGTTTTCACATCGACCATATTGATACACAAATGGTCGCCATCTTGCAACGGTGGGTTTTGACTCCCACCAGCCACATTTTTGGCATTTGAGGAAATCGAGGCCATGTGTTGGTTATGTGGAAATGGATTTGTCAACACGGCGGGAGGTAGAGATAATAGCCTCGCAGCTTCCACTAATTTGCGGCATAGATGGGTAAGGTGATCATCTGTGCAAAGCTTACAGGGAAACTTCACCTTACGTCTTTCTCATTTTCCCTCTCCAACATTATTATTCGTCTTCTCATTATTACCATTGTCCTTGGGTTTATTATTTTTTTTCCCACCCTTACGATTATTACGTCCTTTATTCTTATTCCCACCTGGCTGCTGATTACCATTTGGTTTTTTTGACAATTGCATGGAATGTACATCCATCGACTAAGTGGGGTTGGAAGACACAGATGAATCTGGCCCTTCTGCAGACTGGTTTAGAGACAACTCTTTCATATGGCTTGTCACCAAGTCTGCAGAATTTACATTGGAGGTACCTACAATGCCATTGGCATGAGGTCCAGGCTTTTGTCTCGGGTCATAAGTTGACCGCGGTGCATCTGAAAGAATGTGGTATAACATCCCAGACTAAGCATATATGAGATCTAACTGTTGGGCTTTAAATATCGCTTCTTCCTCAGTGGTAACCCCGGTTGTTGCAACATCCTTCGAGATAGGAGGGTGCAAAGACTTAAGGAACCATTCTAAAAGAAAGGTAGGGGGTATAGGAGTCTTAATCAACCTCTTCCATCTATGCCACTCCTGGATATGATCCGAGATATGAGTGGTGGTGTCCTGGTGTAAAGTTGACATAATTTCTAGGCGAGCATCATAACAAATGGGCAATTGGAAGTGGTTAAGGAAGACCAATACCATCTGACTAAAGGTCCCATATGCCCCCCTAGGTAGCTCAATATACCATTTCGCAACAACTCCGATGAGGATGCGTTGAAATAATATTAATTGAATAGAATGGTCATTAAGGGAATTCGATGAGAACCAAAGGTGAA
>JZKD02S0918712.1:0-13929 GCA_000966675.3 Picea glauca | reverse complement strand
CACCTCAAAAATACTAGAAAAGACAAATATCACATAAACAAGAACATCCACTTTGAAAACATTTATGGTCTAATAAATACTTGGCAAAAAAATAAGTCATGCATATCCCAAAACTGACATTATTTTATGATAAATATGTCAAAATAGAGTAAGCATACAAAGCCAAATGTATCAATTACTTCCAAAACCCAATCAGTGAAAAACTCCCTTTCAATCATTCCAAGAGAAAAAGTATACTCACATTGTAAAGTCCTCTCATTAAGAAATTTGTTTTGACCTACGTCCTCTTGTTGTTGTTTGGATAAATCAAAATGTCTTCTAAGATTTTTTTTCCAACATAAAATTCACACTAATTATATTAAGATATAATTTTTCAAACATCACAGATCCTTTTTTATGAAGACTTGCATTGACCAACATGCTTCCTTCAATAAACAGACTAATGCTTCCTTACAAAAAACAACATCAATCCATCTGACACAAAGTGACTCCTCGTTCTTACAAAGCGATCAGTGAAGCTTGAACAAAAAAATACAAAATATCAAGAGTGAGCTGGGAAAGGGATTAAAATATATCAAAATGATGGATTGTTCCAGTTGACTCTCCGTCCCGGGCATAATAAAAAAGTCTTCCACTTAATGCTGAAAGAGCTTGCTTAGATAGTATGTCTGTCGCTACATTTGACTCCCTGAAAATATGATGAAAATAAATACCCCTCAAAGAGGAAACCAACTCCCTAGTTTTTCTTTTCCAGCCTTCAATGCTAATAGCTCGGAGGTTTCTTTTATGATTGAGCCAATCAATTATTACCTTTGAATCGCCCAATATATGAATAAACTAAATATCCACTTGCTTTGCAATAAAAAGCGAGGCCCACACGCCCAACAACTATGCTTTAGTGTTTGTTCTAGCATCGCAATTAAAGTACCATCTATATTCCGACGAATCTCTTCATTTTATTACACCACCTACCCCACAATTTGTACCACCTGCCACTGAAGCTCCATCAAAGAATGCCACTGCATAACCACTAATCTTGTTGATCAAACTCAATCTCAGACTTTGCACTTTTGTAGCAATGGACCTTTGCTCAAGAGCACCAATAGCCTTGTGAACAACCGCCCATGCAGAAGGCGTCTTACCTTCAAAGATCAAATTATTGCATTCTAGCCATAAATTCCAACATATCAGTAATGGAAGTGTTTTGGACAACTCCTTATTCCTATTCCACTCGTCCATACAATCATTAAGAGAAAGACTCGTCCACGATAAATTTAGCTTTTGCAACTGTGCGCAGATTATCCAAACCGAAGTTGCAAAGGAAAAATGAATACAAAGATGCAGAATGTATTCGACTTGTTGTTTGCACAAGAGGCATATGCCTGGGCCATTCCATCCTTTATTTTGTAGAATATCCCAAGTTAGCACTCTATTCTCCAGTGCCAGCCATAAGAACAAAATGATCTTCAATTGTACCCGCAACTTCCACATGTTAGCCTTCCAGCCTTGCCGAATCGGGAGATTCAGTGTTGAAAGGATTGCGTTATAGCAGGTTTTGACTGTTAGACTCCTTGAAAGGTCACCCCCAGCCCATAAAAGTGAATTGGTAGTACCCACAGCAGTGTGCCCCCGCCTTGTTTAACTCCGATGTAAAGGTGCTCCACTCCGACGCAAGAACGTCTGCCAACTCCAGATCTATACTGATTTTCCAGGCTTTGGCGAAGGTTCCAGGATCCCAAGATTTGGACGCTTGAGCAAGCATATGAACCTGTTTTGAATTTAAAATAGTAATGAGCTCCGAATTTAGCAGAGAAAGGTCCCCGATACCAAGAATCTTATCTCTTCCAATGGAGATAAGGGGTCCTTCCCCCAGGTTCCATCTAAGCCAATGAATTATAACATGAAGCGAACGCACCAAACTGGTCCACATCCTTGACACGACGTGAAGGTTATGATCAGGCAATCTGAGCCAATTTACAACTGTTGAATTATGTAGATACTTGTCCATAATGACCTAATGCCATATGCTTTGTTGCGTTAATAATCTCCATAAAGTTACTGTATTCAGAGCCAKATTGAAATGTTAAAGATTAAGGAACCCCCATCCCCCATATATTTTCGGTYTGGCGAGTAACTCCCATCTGCATAAGTGATACTRACAKGATTCAGAACRCCYATTCCATAAGTAGTGGAATATCACTTTACGGATCTTGTTAATGATAGAACRAGATAAAGACTCAAAGGACATCCAAAAGACCCGTTGGCYTTCCAATAC
This sequence comes from Picea glauca, assembly GCA_000966675.3. Lineage (NCBI taxonomy): Eukaryota > Viridiplantae > Streptophyta > Pinopsida > Pinales > Pinaceae > Picea > Picea glauca. The sequence continues at coordinate 11,654 of JZKD02S0918712.1, read as the reverse complement.
AGATTTAATCAAGATGTATATGCCCCCTAAGGAAAGGCACCTATTATACCARCCCGTAATTTTCTGAGAAAATTTAGAAACAAGCCAACTCCAATCAACTRCRTGATGAGTGCCAGTATTTAAAAAATACCCCAGGTATTTAAAACTGGTTGACAGATCACTAAAGGAAAACTGCAAAAGAGATTTGAAAGGGATCAGATCATCTTCTTTGAGACCTTAAAAAAGAACAATATATTTTGTATGGTTCACTAAGAGACCAACAACACTACAAAAGAGCTCAATGATGGATTTAATCTCCTTCCACTCAGATAAACTYGGCTTTGTCATGATGAGGACATCGTCCACGAAGAGTAGATGCAAGATTTTAGTCAATCTTGAGACGTTTGTACCTGAAATTGAACCTTCCGCAAAAGATTTCTTCAATAATAAACTGAGACCCTCCATCATAAGAATGAAGAGAAAAGGGGATAATGGACAACCTTGATGAACCCCCCTCTCGCTTTTGAAGAAGACCGTAGGCTCTCCATTAACTAAAACTATAAAGGATGAAGATGTTACACATGACATAATCCAATTTGTCATCTAGAGGCCCAACCCCACTTTTAGAAGAACCAATCGTAATTGATCCCAATCAATACAATTGTAGGCTTTCCTTAAATCAAGCTTTAGGACAAGGGATTTTAAATTTTTATTTTCAATGTTGTGGATACTTTCATGGGTTGCACCAATGGCATCTTGAATGTGTCTTTCTTTTAAGAAACCTAGTTGTTCGAGGGAAATAGATCTGGACATAAACATTTTTAATCGGTTGGCAATAACTTTTAAAATAACATTGTAACACATATTACAAAGAGAGATAGGACGGAAGTCGTCAAAGGTTCTAGGGAGATTTGACTTTGGAATCAGAGTCATAAAAGTTGAATTTAGTCCACTTGTAATAGAGCCCAACCTTCTAGATTCTTCAACCATTGCGAGGAGGTCCTCCTCAATCAAGTCAAAGAAAAAAGTGAAAAATTCTGAGGTCCACCCATCCAGGCCTGGACTCTTTTCCTTCTTAAAATGAACAAGAATAGCTTGCAGTTCTTCCACGGTAACTGACGCAAACAATGTGCTAGATTCATCTTCATCCAGCATCTGAGGGAAGAGTTATGTTACCTTGCACTGATCACTGGTATTCGGTGGAGAAGGCGCCTTGTAAAGATCCTTAAAGTAGTTGACAACGCCATTTTTTATATCTTCTTGCTTACTAACAAGAGCACCAGACCTTGAATAGATCTCCCAAATATGCTTTTTGATCATGTTATGGTTTTCCAACTTATGAAAATATTTTGTGTTGTTATCCCCGCTTGACAACCAAAGAGCCCTGCTATGAATATGTCAAAGCTCCTCTTCACTCCGAAGAATCACATCCCTGTCACGTTCACTCTGTTTCATTGAGGAAATTATGACTAAATTGGTTGGGTCACTTGCCAGTAATCCAATAAATCGTCTTATATCAGATTCCAGAGAAATCAATTTTGCTTTTTTCTTATCATTGTTCTCTTTGTTCCATAACTTGGTTTGTTTTTTTAGGACCTGTAATTTCCATACCAACCACTTTTGTCTTCTTTCTTCACTCAGGAAAATAGGGTCTTTCCATGTCTTATGAACAAGATCCACGAACTATTTCTCAATGATCCATTCTGCGTTCAACTTGAACAAAAAGATCTTATATGACGGGGGCAGCTCCATCTGAAAAAAGTTTTGTGCATGGTTCGATACGAATGGGGACTCAACCCAGAACCTGTATAAACCAACCTTTGAAAGAAGATCTTTAGAAACTAAAACATGATCTAGTCTCCTTACTATGGCCTCCTGATCGGGTTGGCCATTCCTCCAAGTAGGCAAAAACCTTGTTGGTTTAATATCAATTAGATTATTGGATTGAAAAAGTGTGTTGTAATAATCATCCATATTACCAAGCCTGTCGGAGCCTCCCCAAGCCTCTTCAACAGAAAATATAATATTTAAATACCCCACTAGGATCAAGTTTGGAATACATAAAATACCACTATCCTCGACTGATTTCCAGAAAGGAATCCTGTCCGTGCAAGGGCCATATAAATTAAGCAGAGAAAGCTCCCGATTGGTTATTAAGCATCTTCTTGTCAACAATATACCACCAATCATGAGATATGGATCTAAGACAAATAGGGAAGGATCCCAAGTGGCTATAAGTCCCCTCGAAGTTCCCACAGTGTTGACATAACACGATACCCAGGAGGGATGGAAGGAATGCAAAATCTCTCTTGCCCTTTGAGCATTAACCATTATTTCTTGAAAATATATGATATCCGACCGATTCAGATCCAAAATTCGGCGAATCGAGGCAACTTTGAGGGTGCCTCCAATCCCTCTAACATTTAGTGAGAGAAAAAGCATTATTTAGACCTCACCAAGGCCTTCAATGCTCTAAGAGGCCCACTGTCAGTGNAATAGAGCCCAACCTTCTAGATTCTTCAACCATTGCGAGGAGGTCCTCCTCAATCAAGTCAAAGAAAAAAGTGAAAAATTCTGAGGTCCACCCATCCAGGCCTGGACTCTTTTCCTTCTTAAAATGAACAAGAATAGCTTGCAGTTCTTCCACGGTAACTGACGCAAACAATGTGCTAGATTCATCTTCATCCAGCATCTGAGGGAAGAGTTATGTTACCTTGCACTGATCACTGGTATTCGGTGGAGAAGGCGCCTTGTAAAGATCCTTAAAGTAGTTGACAACGCCATTTTTTATATCTTCTTGCTTACTAACAAGAGCACCAGACCTTGAATAGATCTCCCAAATATGCTTTTTGATCATGTTATGGTTTTCCAACTTATGAAAATATTTTGTGTTGTTATCCCCGCTTGACAACCAAAGAGCCCTGCTATGAATATGTCAAAGCTCCTCTTCACTCCGAAGAATCACATCCCTGTCACGTTCACTCTGTTTCATTGAGGAAATTATGACTAAATTGGTTGGGTCACTTGCCAGTAATCCAATAAATCGTCTTATATCAGATTCCAGAGAAATCAATTTTGCTTTTTTCTTATCATTGTTCTCTTTGTTCCATAACTTGGTTTGTTTTTTTAGGACCTGTAATTTCCATACCAACCACTTTTGTCTGCTTTCTTCACTCAAGAAAATAGGGTCTTTTCATGTCTTATGAACAAGATCCACGAACTATTTCTCAATGATCCATTCTGCGTTCAACTTGAACAGAAAGATCTTATATGACGGGGGCAGCTCCATCTGAAAAAAGTTTTGTGCATGGTTCGATACGAATGGGGACTCAACCCAGGACCTGTATAAACCAACCTCTGAAATAAGATCTTTAGAAACTAAAACATGATATAGTCTCCTTACTATGGCCTTTGGTTCGGGTTGTCCATTCCTCCAAGTAGGCAAAAACCTTGTTGGTTTAATATCAATTAGATTATTGGATTGAAAAAGTGTGTTGTAATAATCATCCATATTACCAATCCTGTTGGAGACTCCCCAAGCCTCTTCAACAGAAAATATAATATTTAAATACCCCACTAGGATCAAGTTTGGAATACATAAAATACCACTATCCTCGACTGATTTCCAGAAAGGAATCCTGTCCGTGCAAGGGCCATATAAATTAAGCAGAGAAAGCTCCCGATTGGTTATTAAGCATGTTCTTGTCAACAATATACCACCAATCATGAGATATGGATCTAAGACAAATAGGGAAGGATCCCAAGTGGCTATAAGTCCCCTCGAAGTTCCCACAATGCTGACATAACACGATACCCAGGAGGGACGGAAGGAATGCAAAATCTCTCTTGCCCTTTGAGCATTAACCATTATTTCTTGAAAATATATGATATCCGAGCGATTCAGATCCAAAATTTGGCGAATCGAGGCAACTTTGAGGGTGCCTCCAATCCCTCTAACATTTAGTGAGAGAAAAAGCATTATTTAGACCTCACCAAGGCCTTCAATGCTCTAAGAGGCCCACTGTCAGTGGGAGGTAAAATGGAATCTGAAGACTGTGTTGGCTCTGCTGCCAWATTTTTGCGAGTACTACRAGTTTTTAACGATGAGATTTCTAAACCTAGGCCTCTAGACCAAGTGAACTCTCTCCCCTCCTTCTTCGCCGAAATAGCCTTTGAGCTGGAAGCCCCCGACTGTGAATCATGATTAATAATTGCCTTCCTCTGAAAGAGTGGTAACTTTACTGTGTTACTTTTACCCCTAAAGACCGGGATTAATGAGTCAAGAACGACATTTAATGAGGACTCCTCCTCTTCGGGTTCGCCATAACCAGGTTCCATAGAAGGTTAAGAAACCACCAGTCTAGGAGAAGGAGGGGACAAAACCGAATTCCGCTCCCGAGTCTGTCTATGGTATACAGTAGATGGTAAAGCCGCAACAGGGAAGGGGAAGTTTGTTGAGTTTACAACAAGAGGGTTTGGCACCTTCAGAGGCTTCGAGGCTAGATGAATCGATGCAAGGGGGACTGACGCCTTCAAAGGCTAGGAAGGGGGAGAGGAAAACAAAACCACAACAAAAACTTCCTTAACATTAGAAATATTACTATTTAACCAGCCCAACTTTTCAAGGGCTTCTAACTCCTACTGAGTAAGTGAAGAATAGAGTGAGGGACAATAGGACTTTAACTTACCATCCAGAGATGAATATGTTTCTAACCTTAAACCATTCCCAGATTCAAAGTGGATATTAGTATCACCGAGGGAATCCACTTCCATCATGTAATCTGGTGGATCTTCCTGTAGGAGCGTACCTTCAGATTTTTCATCAGTCATTGTGCCACAACAGTCATGTCGAAGATGTCCAGTGCACCGACACTAGTTGCATCTAAAGGGTATCCCCTGGTAATCTAACCTCTGTTTGATATGACGACCTCGCCACTCGATATCCATCAACTCCGGTAAACCTTCATGAATATCTATAGCCAAAAGTATTATCCCCACTTTCTTATTCGTATTTAGCAAAGTCGTTTCATCCAGAGAGATAAAACAACCCAAAGCTTCCCCAATTGCCTTCATCGCCCCCTCATTCCAGGAATGTAATGGGAGACCTCGTAGAAGGACCCATAAATGTCTATGTTGGAAATGTTCAGTCAAAGGATCAAAAGCCACCTTCCACCTCTTCAAGATCATACTGTTACCGCCCACAACCCAGAACCTGTTTAGTAAAAGAGTAGTGTCCTCCGAGATTTTACATATAAACNAATCTCCTTCCACTCAGATAAACTCGGCTTTGTCATGATGAGGACATCGTCCACGAAGAGTAGATGCAAGATTTTAGTCAATCTTGAGACGTTTGTACCTGAAATTGAACCTTCCCCAAAAGATTTCTTCAATAATAAACTGAGACCCTCCATCATAAGAATGAAGAGAAGAGGGGATAATGGACAACCTTGACGAACCCCCCTCTCGCTTTTGAAGAAGACCGTAGGCTCTCCATTAACTAAAACTGCAAAGGATAAAGATGTTACACATGACATAATCCAATTTGTCATCTAGAGGCCCAACCCCACTTTTAGAAGAACCAATCGTAATTGATCCCAATCAATACAATCGTAGGCTTTCCTTAAATCAAGCTTTAGGACAAGGGATTTTAAATTTTTATTTTTAATGTTGTGGATACTTTCATGGGTTGTGCCAATGGCATCTTGAATGTGTCTTTCTTTTAAGAAACCTAGTTGTTCGAGGGAAATATATCTGGACATAAACAGTTTTAATCGGTTGGCAATAACTTTTAAAATAACATTGTAACACATGTTACAGAGAGAGATAGGACGGAAGTCGTCAAAGGTTCTAGGGAGATTTGACTTTGGAAATCAGAGTCAGAAAAGTTGAATTTAGTCCACTTGCAATAGAGCCCAACCTTCTAGATTCTTCAACCATTGCGAGGAGGTCCTCCTCAATCAAGTCAAAGAAAAAAGTGAAAATTTTTGAGGTCCACCCATCCAGGCCTGGACTCTTTTCCTTCTTAAAATGAACAAGAATAGCTTGCAGTTCTTCCAAGGTAACTGACGCAAACAACATGCTAGATTCATCTTCATCCAGCATCTGAGGGAAGAGTTATGTTACCTTGCACTGATCACTGGTATTCGGTGGAGAAGGCGCCTTGTAAATATCCTTAAAGTAGTTGACAACGCCATTTTTTATATCTTCTTGCTTACTAACAGGAGCACCAGACCTTGAATAGATCTCCCAAATATGCTTTTTGATCATGTTATGGTTTTCCAACTTATGAAAATATTTTGTGTTGTTATCCTCGCTCGACAACCAAAGAGCCCTGTTATGAATATGTCAAAGCTCCTCTTCACTTCGAAGAATCACATCCCTGTCACGTTCACTTTGTTTCATTGAGGAAATGATGACTAAATTGGTTGGGTCACTTGCCAGTAATCCAATAGATCGTCTTATATCAGATTCCAGAGAAATCAATTTTGCTTTTTTCTTATCATTGTTCTCTTTGTTCCATAACTTGGTTTGTTTTTTTAGGACCTGTAATTTCCATACCAACCACTTTTGTCTGCTTTCTTCACTCAGGAAAATAGGGTCTTTCCATGTCTTATGAACAAGATCCAAGAACTATTTCTCAATGATCCATTCTGCGTTCAACTTGAACAGAAAGATCTTATATGACGGGGGCAACTCCATCTGAAAAAAGTTTGGTGCATGGTTCGATACGAATGGGGACTCAACCCAGTACCTGTATAAACCAACCTCTGAAAGAAGATCTTTAGAAACTAAAACACGATCTAGTCTCCTTACTATGGCCTCCTAATCGGGTTGGCCATTCCTCCAAGTAGGCAAAAACCTTGTTGGTTTAATATCAATTAGATTATTGGATTGAAAAAGTGTGTTGTAATAATCATCCATATTACCAATCCTGTCGGAGCCTCCCCAAGCCTCTTCAACAGAAAATATAATATTTAAATACCCCACTAGGATCAAGTTTGGAATACATAAAATACCACTATTCTCGACTAATTTCCAGAAAGGAATCCTGTCCGTGCAAGGGCCATATAAATTAAGCAGAGAAAGCTCCCGATTGGTTATTAAGCATCTTCTTGTCAACAATATACAACCAATCATGAGATATGGATCTAAGACAAATAGGGAAGGATCCCAAGTGGCTATAAGTCCCCTCGAAGTTCCCATAGTGCTGACATAACACGATACCCAGGAGGGACGGAAGGAATGCAAAAACTCTCTTGCCCTTTGAGCATTAACCATTATTTCTTGAAAATATATGATATCCGAGCGATTCAGATCCAAAATTCAGCGAATCGAGGCAACTTTGAGGGTGCCTCCAATCCCTCTAACATTTAGTGAGAGAAAAAGCATTATTTAGACCTCACCAAGGCCTTCAATGCTCTAAGAGGCCCACTGTCAGTGGGAGGTAAAATGGAATCTGAAGACTGTGTTGGCTCTGCTGCCAAATTTTTGCGAGTACTACGAGTTTTTAACGATGAGATTTCTAAACCTAGGCCTCTAGACCAAGTGAACTCTCTCCCCTCCTTCTTCCCCGAAATAGCCTTTGAGCTGGAAGCCCCCGACTGTGAATCATGATTAATAATTGCCTTCCTCTGAAAGAGTGGTAACTTTACTGTGTTACTTTTACCCCTAAAGACTGGGATTAATGAGTCAAGAACGACATTTAATGAGGACTCCTCCTCTTCGGGTTCACCATAACCAGGTTCCATAGAAGGTTAAGAAACCACCAGTCTAGGAGAAGGAGGGGACAAAACCGAATTCCGCTCCCGAGTCTATCTATGGTATACAGTAGATGGTAAAGCCGCAACAGGGAAGGGGAAGTTTGTTGAGTTTACAACAAGAGGGTTTGGCACCTTCAGAGGCTTTGAGGCTAGATGAATTGATGCAAGGGGGACTGACGCCTTCAAAGGCTAGGAAGGGGGAGGGGAAAACAAAACCGCAACAAAAACTTCCTTAACATTAGAAATATTACTATTTAACCAACCCGACTTTTCAAGGGCTTCTAACTCCTACTGAGTAAGTGAAGAATAGAGTGAGGGACAATAGGACTTTAACTTACCATCTAGAGATGAATATGTTTCTAACCTTAAACCATTCCCAGATTCAAAGTGGATATTAGTATTGCCGAGGGAATCCACTTCCATCATGTAATCTGGTGGATCTTCCTGTAGGAGCGTACCTTCAGATTTTTCATCAGTCATTGTGCCACAACAGTCATGTCGAATATGTCCAATGCACCGACACTAGTTGCATCTAAAGGGTATCCCCTGGTAATCTAACCTCTGTTTGATATGACGACCTCGCCACTCGATATCCATCAACTCCGGTAAACCTTCATGAATATCTGTAGCCAAAAGTATTATCCCCACTTTCTTATTCGTATTTAGCAAAGTTGTTTCATCCAGAGAGATAAAACAACCCAAAGCTTCCCCAATCGCCTTCATCGCCCCCTCATTCCAGGAATGTAATGGGAGACCTTGTAGAAGGACCCATAAATGTCTATGTTGGAAATTTTCAGTCAAAGGATCAAAAGCCACCTTCCACCTCTTCAAGATCATACTGTTACCGCCCACAACCCAGAACCTGTTTAGTAAAAGAGTAGTGTCCTCCGAGATTTTACATATAAACCCCATCCATCCCTTGGTGAGGTAGTGGAGTTTAGGCATGTACCCAAGGAGAGGCACCCAAGTATGTGTCATCCATCCAAAAAAGGGCTTTGTTGCCAAATATGCATATGACAATCTCCCCACCAGCCCACACAATGCTAGTATGCAGGTCTCCTTGAGACCCACATCAGCCCCCAACACCATCCTTCTGACTCTCTTATTCGGCTTCCACACCCTCTTTTGGACACCCGACTACAGAGGTTGAGAGAGAGAGCCCCGATGTCTATCAGACACCATATTCCCCTTGTCACTCCCAACGACTGGAGAAACAGTCTCCTAACCTTGCTGAGAATGGATTAGTCTTGTAACCACAGGTGCTGATATCTTCTAAAAATTCGCCTAAAAGGGTTGGTCTGACTGATAGGAACCTTGGTTATTATCTAAGAAAGAAGTACCAAATCTAGAAAGGCAAGGAAGTTGCTTAGAGTGATGACTTGAACTGCCAAACAATACACCAACTGGTTCTGACTCTTTAAGGATACCCTTCCTTTTCCAAATTGCCTCATCCTCTAGAGTATTAAAATAAGTGACATCTAAGCTAAAGTCAACATTTACCTCCATCCTTAGACGCCAACACTTGTGACCCCACTGTCTAAGAATGACAGAGACGCCAAAAGAGATTCAAAGGAGAGAATGATGTAAATGTGTTGAACTTGCATAGAATAGATCTAGCTAAACAATAATACAGACATTTACAGAGAGAATTTGAGAAAGAAGAAGAAGGAAAGAAAGAATGGAAGAATTCTCATTAACCGTATTCCACTCTCAAAGAGTGAATAATTTACAATAGATATAGGATACATGAGTAACTAATGAGCCATAGCGATGGTCTAGAGTTATTTGGACACACACCAACAGTTACGGGAGTAAACTGCCACCTAGTTTAGTCTCTCAGGCAGTTACGGGAGTGAACTACCACCTAGCTGAGTTAACTAGTCAACCAATCTTCAGTTAACTAGCTGAACAGAGAGTAGTGAGGAGTTAACTCAAGGAATCAAGGGTAATGTGCCAGTCAGATGATGATCCCAAGGAAAGTGTGCATTAGCATGGTGATGATCCCAATTTTGCATGGTGACAAAACCAATGCAACATCTAAACTCAACTCAACTAGTCGAACTGAAGTGTCAACTGAAAGAGAATATTCTCCAGGTGGNACACCAACTGGTTCTGACTCTTTAAGGATACCCTTCCTTTGCCAAATTGCCTCATCCTCTAGAGTATTAAAATAAGTGACATCTAAGCTAAAGTCAACATTTACCTCCATCCTTATACGCCAACACTTGTGACCCCACTGTCTAATAATGACAGAGACGCCAAAAGAGATTCAAAGGAGAGAATGATGTAAATGTTTTGAACTTGCATAGAATAGATCTAGCTAAACAATAATACAGACATTTACAGAGAGAATTTGAGAAAGAAGAAGAAGGAAAGAAAGAATGGAAGAATTCTCATTAACCGTATTCCACACTCAAAGAGTGAATAATTTACAATAGATATAGGATACATGAGTAACTAATGAGCCATAACGATGGTCTAGAGTTATTTGGACACACACCAACAGTTACGGGAGTAAACTGCCACCTAGTTTAGTCTCTGAGGCAGTTACGGGAGTGAACTACCACCTAGCTGAGTTAACTAGTCAACCAATCTTCAGTTAACTAGCTGAATAGAGAGTAGTGAGGAGTTAACTCAAGGAATCAAGGGTAATGTGCCAGTCAGATGATGATCCCAAGGAAAGTGCGCATTAGCATGGTGATGATCCCAATTTTGCATGGTGACAAAACCAATGCAACATCTAAACTCAACTCAACTAGTCGAACTGAAGTGTCAACTGAAAGAGAATATTCTCCAGGTGGAATATTCTCTCCTAAAATATAGGAGACTTGATAATAACTAATTATGACTAATAAACAAGGAAAAACCTTAGGAAAAAGAAATCTTATATGTGTGTGAAGTAACTCCAACACCCCCCCTGAACATCACTATGGTGAAAATAAAGAATGGGTCCCGACAACAAGGCCATGTTAGGTACCCAAATACAAAAGATACACTAAAATAAATGAGGAAAGAGGGAAAACCTCATGGGAAACCCCCCCCTCAAATTACAATGCATAAAAAAATAAAATGAGAAGGAACAAAAAGTAGTTGTTAAGCAACCTTGTCCTTTACTCTGAGAAGACCTCGCAATTGTGTAAGTTTCTGCTCGTTGAAGATTTTGTTGAAGATGTAGTTGCCTACACGGATCTGATGAAGTAGACGCATCATTGATATTTCGACACATATCCACTTTCTATTCTTGTAATTAAGAATATCCAAATAAAGTTTGGATAAAATTTTGAAAACTGTGCGACCGTTTCTGGAAAAACACTGAAATTTTGTTGATTTTAAAATGATCATAACTTCACTTCCCGGACTCTGTTTCGGATGATTTTTCTTTTAAATTGAATATTTTCCTGAGAGGAATTCAAATATCCAATTTGTTTCTGCAAATTATTATAAGAAAATATCATAATTGAGTTTGATGTGCGCGACTCCCTTTTTGTCTCTTGAGATGCATGCATTATGCATGGAAAAGTGTCTGCATGTGACCCCTGAGATGCATGCCATATATATTCCACATGAAATTCATAAAACAAATCTGAAATGGAGTAGACATCATCTTCAATTAATGGGATACAAATTTGTGCAAATACTTATGTAGAAGACTCTTCAGAATAAGAGGCTTGATCTTCTGATGATTTCTTTTCTGGCTCTATCTTTCCAATCCCCTGCATGCAATCTTCACAATCTTCTTTACTCCCAAATAGAACCTCCAATATGGTCCATAATTCATTTGGAGTGAAGTCTTGTGTGACATCACATACTTGGTGGAGAATTTCTAGAGAAATAGATAAGCAGATAAATCCTATGTCCATATCTTGTCTATTAAGAAAGTCATTTTTCTCATTGGCGGAATCAGGCTCTATTTCC
>JZKD02S0918668.1:0-13929 GCA_000966675.3 Picea glauca | reverse complement strand
CTATAGGTTAGAGTTTTCTTGCACAAACAATGTCACTGAATTCAAAGCATTACTGTTAGGCATTGAAAATGCCTCTAATCTGGGTTGTGATCACCTTACAGTTTTTGGGGATTCTGAGCTTGTTATGAACCTTGTACATAAGATATACTCTCCTAACAACAAGTTAATGAAACGCTACACCCAAACTGTTTGGGCACTTATCTCAAACCTACTATCTTTCAACATCACTCATGGTAAAAGGGAACTGAACTCAATGGCTGATCGATTATCTTTTTTTGCAGCTTCTCCTAATCAACACTTCTACCACAAAGACCTGATTGTACTTTTCAATCTTTGTATCATCCCCATATCCCCGACAATATAGAATCGTGGCAGAAATCATCTATGCTTTTATTCAAAATGAACCTTATAAGCCTAAGGAAATTATATCAATAGAAGATAACAATATTCCTAAATGCTTGAATCCTCTAGAAAGTTCGATTTCATCGAGTGATGTAGGCAACAAAGAGAAACATAAATAAGAGAAGTCAAAAAGGAAAGTGGGTGAAACCATTTCCTTGAACATTGGGACACCCAAGTTTCCAAAGAATGTTAAAATAGGTGCCCAATGTTTTGATGAATTAAAATTGAAGTTCGCCAGACTGCTTGGTGAATTTCAAGATGCTTTTGCTTGGTATTATGAGTATCTTTGTGGTTTTGATCCTTCTCTTATACATCATGCCATTCCTATCAAGGAGGGCATAAAACCAGTTAGGCAAAAACAAATACCCATTAACCCTGCACTGGAAGCAACTATTTGAAAGGAGTTGGAAAAACTCTTGAAGGATGGGATTATCTTTCCAGTTAAGTATTCAAAATGGGTTTTTAATTTGGTTCATGTCCGAAAAACAATTGGTCAAATTAGATTATGAGTATATTTTCGTGCATTGAATAGGGAAAGTATAAAATATCACTTTCCTCTCCTTAATATGGAAATGATTTTGCAACAAGTTGTAGGGTCACATATGATGTCCTTACTTGACAGTTTTTCTAGTTACAATCAAATCAAGGTAAAAAGGGCAGATACATATAAAACCACTTTTATTACTCATTGGGGCATTTTTGCTTATGAATGTATGCCTTTTGGGTTATCTAATGCAGGTGCCACTTTTTAGAGAGCTATGCAAATAGATTTTGACGATTTGATTGGCAAGATTATTTAGATCTATCTTGATGACTTAACTGTGTACTCTAAAAATTGATCAGATCATTTTGGTCATCTTAAAAGAATTCTAATGCGCTGCAGGAAATTTGGCATTTCTCTAAATCCTTCTAAATATATTTTCGGCGTTACCAAGGGAAAGATCCTTCGACACATTGTCTCCGATTCAGGAATACGCATTGATCCTGAAAGGATTGCCGCTATCCTAAATCTGCTTGCTCCTACTCCCAAGAAAGAGGTCCAAGATTTTATGGGGGTTATTAACTTTGTCCGTAGGTTTTTTCCTGATTTTGCTGTAATGGTCAAGCCAATTCATAATCTTCTTAAGAAAAAATGTTCCTTTTCTTGGACAGATGATGTCAAAAATTCTTTTGTAGGGATCAAAAAAGCAATAAGTTCTGCACCAGTTCTGGTGAATCCAGATTTTGAGAAGGAACTTACGATATATACTAATGCCACAGAGGAAGAAGTTTCTGCTATACTCATGCAAGGTGATGACCAAGGTAACGAAAAATCAGTGGCTTACATGATTCAAAGCTTGTCTAATGATGAGTTTAAATATTCTTTTATTGAAAAACATGCTTTCGCTCTTGTTAAAGTTGTTGAAATTTTTTTCCACTTCATCTTAGGTAAGCATACGTTGGTAAAAGTCCCTTTACCTGCTGTCAAGTTTTTGCTCTCACAGACTTATCTTCTAGGGAAGCTTGCACATTGGCTTGCCAAGATCCAGGAGCATGATTTAACTATCGTGACTTCTACCACCATCAAGGGACGTGAATTAGCCCTTCACTTAGCTCAGCATGCTGAAACTAGTGAAGAAATTGATGAACATGATAGTTCTCTATTAGCATTGTTCTACATTGATAATCGTATCCTTCCTGTGTCTGAACATCCTTGGTATAAAAATTTGGTTTACTATTCAAAAAATCAAAGATGTCCAGATAACTTAGACACTCATCAAAGAAGAAGGCTCCGTATCGAATTTGCTAGATATGTCATTATAGGGGACTTCTTGTTTAGAAGATCTACTGATGGTATGCTGCTTCGCTATGTAAACAATGAGGAATCACAAGAAATGTTGCAAGAAACTCATGGTTCTTCAAATTCCGTTATTCATGTAGGAGGTGATTTTTCTTCTAAAACTACTGCTTTTAAGATTATCAGAAAATGATACTATTTTCCTTCAATCTTTCGTGATTCTTATGTTTTTTCGAGATCTTGTGACAAGTGCCATAAATTTGCTGGGAAAGAATTCCTTTCAGCCATGCCGTTACAACATGTCCTCTCGGACTTTCCTTTTTCAAAGTGGGGATTGGACTTTATTGGTCCTATTAATCCTTCATCTTGAGCAGGACAAGTCTTTATCTTGATAGCCACCGACTATTTTACAAAATGGGCTGAAGTTGTCCCGCTTAAACATTCGACAGATGATCAGGTGATTTCTTTCCTTGAAAATAATATTTTTTCCAGATTCGGTCTTCCTTTAGAGATTATTACAGATAATGGTCTCGCTTTTATTTTTGCTAAGATGACCCAATTTTTAGCTAAGTTGGGGGTTAAACACTTTACCTCATCAACTTATTACCCCCAAGGAAATGGGCAAGCCGAGTATACCAACAAGAATCTGGTGAGAATTGTCAAAAGGCTCATTGAAGATAAACCTCGTCAATGGCACACTCTACTCACTTACACCCTTTGGGCAGATCAAACTACCACCAAGGAGAGCACTGGTTTCATTCCTTTCCATCTTGTTTATGGTCAAGAGGCCATTCTGCCTACTGAGCGGGAACTTTCCTCCTTAAGGTTAATGCTACATGTCAAAGAATTAAATTCTTTCGATGTTTCACAAAGGATGAATGCACTCCTCACTTTAGAGGAGCAAAATACATTTTCCTTGGGTAATATAAAGAGAAGACATTAGACCATTAAAAAATATGTCAACAAGAGTGTCAAAACTGTCAAATTTAAAGTCAATGAGAAGGTACTGCTGTGGGATTCAGCTCATGCTGATAGGGGAAGACATTCAAAGTTTCAAAAATTATGGTTGGGTCCTTTCAAGATCGCTTTGTCTTGGGTGAAAAATATTACATTCTAAAGGACTTACAAGAGCGATTATTTTCCTACGGCACTAACGGTTCCCACTTAAAACATTACGTGGAACCAATTTGAAAAGTTTAACGCTATTTATAATTGTTCTGTATTTTAGTAGTTTTCAATTCTGCTTTCATTTTAGTGGTTTTCATTTCTGTCATTTCAATTCTGCTTTCATTTTAATAGTTTTCATTTCTGCTATTTTCATCTCTGTCATTTAATTTCTGCTCACTCCAATTTTTCTGTTTCATTTATGTTATGACATTTCTTGCTTTTTGTTCTTTTGATTTCAATTTTTGTCAAAAATAAAATGTTGGATCAGTTTTTCCACAACGACACTTTTGCAAAGTATTGTTGATCAATAAAAATCAAGCTTACACTTCTGTTATGATGTCCCCCCTGAAGGCATCATTGAATTTGTTATCTTCTTTCACTGTTGTTTTATGAGATAGTTGGTTACATCCCGCTTCTGCTTTCCATTTCTTCATCCATTTTGAGATTCAAAAGAGCAAGTCCATAAAATTTTTCTCCTTGAAGTCAAGATAAAATTTTAGTTTAATGATTATGCTTACAGGGATAAAACCCCTCATACTTAACACTTTCCATGAGTTATTCCCAAATTCCTGGTCATTTTTCCATTAAATCCGCTCACTTCCCCCTGTTGCATAATCATTCTGATTTATATGTTCTTGATCTGATGTTACTTGGTCTGCGAAAACATACACTCTGAGTTCTTAATCTCTTGGAAACATATTTCTCTGTGGAGTCGTTAGTTTGTTGACTATTAAAATCGCAACGATGAATTCCACCCGCAAAGTATTGCTAAAGCCCTATTATTTATCTATGTTAATAATACAATACTAGTAGGTGGGACCCCCTTGTAGACAAGAGGCGCAATATAGACATATCACACATTTTTCTGCTGCTGATTTTACACAATCCTACATGGTTGACAATACAGTCTTGGTTTCATTTTTTTTGACATAGTAACAGGTGGATGATGCATTTTATGGGATGTTTCTGCAATTCAAGGCATTATTTTTTGTTTGTTATGATGGGCATGTATTGAAAGTTGCTATGATTTAACCATGTCACAAATCATCGTGATCGACTACCTAGCCACATATATATAAGAGATATGTTAGTGATAACATAATCAAAACAAAGGAAGAAAACCTATGAAAAAAATTCTTAAAAGAAAAGAAGTTATGTTTGAGCTATGTTAAGGGTTATATGCAAATGGAAAAGTAAAGAGATGTTAATGTTAGTCCTAACTATTATATGGTTGGTTAGGGGCTATGCGATTTTCATTTGATTTGATTTCGGCGCATATAACATTGCAATATGTGTTATAACATAGAATGATGGCAAAGGTTAAATGTTAGTGGGTGGCGCATTGGGCAAGGAATATCGTCACATATTTCAATTGTTTGGGCATTGAATACATGCTAATGAGTTGCTGAATGTTTGTTTGTCATGTGCTTCGAATTGAATAGGATAGGAGATGGAAGTGACGTGCATTAAATGCACTTCACTCCATACTTCCCCCGTCGGCCGTCACCCTAGCATTGTACCTTGTTTCATTTTTGGCCTGTTAGTTGTGAAGCTTCGCATTTCAGGCTCTTGGAAAGAAGAAGGTTCAACCAATTCGCCCTTTTAATATCTTTGTTACAGGTATGTCTCTTTTTCACTCCATCCATGAATTATGCTCTATGTATAAACAAATAATGGCTCAGTAATGCTTGGGTTTGTGTGTTCCTAAGAATTTCAATTGTGTAAATATGTGATATTTCTCTCTGTGATGACTGCAATTGTTTCAGATAGCAAGCAATAGAATTGGGTTTTGTTTAAGTTGTGCATTTAGTTGGTTTCTCTGTCGGTTTAATATTGTGGTGGGTCTCTATGGATAATAAGTGAAGGCGATATATATCACTTTGTATTAATGATGGGGGGTTTAGTTCTATGTATTATCGCCAATTGTTCCCTCACAGTCATGAGTGTAACCCTATCCAATTGCATTCAGATTGCCATTTGGTTGCTGTGTAATTTATTCAACCCCGAATAATGGTCACGGGCTCATTCTCATTGTCCTTTCACCAGAGTATCCCAAGATCCAGTCTTAGGGTGGCCGTAACGTTAACATATACTAATGGTTATGGGGTGATATAAGTTATACCTCAACGTTATGCATCCTCATTGGTATTGCTGTCAGGTTGTTTGACTCTTAAGAAAATGGACAGAGAGGTTATATCTCTGTGTGTTCTTTGAATAAATGTCACAGTTCAGTTAACTTCGCCTCTCCTCTGCAAGCATGAAACACACTATGTGCTCTGGCTTTTTCTACCCTACCCGTCGTTGCTTTCCTCGGTGGCTAACTGTTGGTTCCATTACCTAGACTAGGAGTAATAAAAAGACTCTCGGCTTACTGCTGTGTTTGTATCGAAAGGTATTTTACCTGTGGTTGATAAGTCTCTGAAGACCTCCAGTTCTCTGTGCTATTGTTAAGAGATGAGCGCATTCTTGATTGTATTCATGTATTTGTTTTCGACAGAGCCCGATTTTAATCTCTAGCTGTCCTTGCTCCCTTCAGACATATTCTTGGTTGTCAAATATTGGTTTATCAGTGGAATGGTTATGGATTTTTTCGTCGAGTCCCTATCTCGTCTTTCTATGATTAAATTGGTTGAATAGTTACAATTGGGACGGGCAATTATATACAGTTGAGGGCTGTCTTCTTTTCGTTATGATTCCACTCACTGTGTTCTTACAATGCGGTCTTGGTTGAAATTGGAAACACTCGTGTGGTTTTGCTAGTCCCGGTCAGGGTTATAGCTAATTGTGGATATGGTGACTGTGTGTAATTGGTTATGTTTTCCTTGCATATATTATTGAATCATCATGCATAATTTTAATGGTTATATCAACAATGATAAGGCTCGGGTTTTATGTTGACTGTGGTTTTGTTGCAAAATCTTATTGGTTGATATGATGAAGATTGTGTGTAATTGGGCATGTTTTGGAAGTCTGTTCATATTTGAAAAGGGACCTATGTATAATTTAATTAGGCCCGATTGTAAATTGGTAGACAATGGATTTTATAATGATGCATTATGGGATAGAGGTCGAGCATATTGCTGTGCGTTTTTTTTTAAATTCTTAAAAGGAAAGAAAAGCGATAAAAGATCAGTTTTTTCTTAATAGGACTGTTGAAATGGAAAGTTTTTTTCGATTATGAGTATGATTGCACAGACTATTATGAATTGAGAAATTCTAGGAATTTTAAATGTTGGAACAACGAACAATTTGATACACAATAATTGTTGGTATTTTTTTGGATTGATGTTAGTACAGAGTTATGATTATTGATTACTTAATTTGTTTTATGAACAATATCCATTAAATTCCCTACCATTCCCTCACTTTTTAGCACAATACAAATCCCCTCACATTTCCAGATTCACTTTGCACACCTTGTTCTTAAAATTAAATTATAATTAAATGAAAACTCTGTATTATAACAATTGAAGGATGACACAAAGATGATTTACAATTGATATGTTTTGTTATTACAATACAATTCACTGTTTTATGATCTGTCGAGCAGTAATCATGATCTACCCCCTTTCATTTTATCATATTTTTCTCAATACAACCCCTCATATATCCCAGAACCCTTGTTCACCCCCTGCTCATTGACAAGTATTAAACGATTTTTATGGATTGGATTGCATGAGTATGATTTGTTGCTGAGCCAAACTTTGTTTCATATTTAAAGAGATGTCATGTATGGTTTTTTTAAGAAGCTAGTTTCTAATAAATAATGCATACAAGAATGAGCTTCTTCAACAGAGGA
This sequence comes from Picea glauca, assembly GCA_000966675.3. NCBI lineage: Eukaryota > Viridiplantae > Streptophyta > Pinopsida > Pinales > Pinaceae > Picea > Picea glauca. Next base: position 6,784 of record JZKD02S0918668.1, on the reverse strand, counting down.
AGCCATGGGAGGAATAATAGGGGAATAGGAAATTGGAATAGGGGCCCTAGAAGGCCAAGGTTTTCGATACATTTTGATACAGATCCACACGAGTTGAGCCAAATCCTCCAAGATGGATTTTTCAACTGGATTGGACAAGGGGTAGTCCAACCTAGGCCAGAAAGGACTCCCTTTCAACCCTAGCATGTCCCTGGTATCCCGGTTCCCCCTCATGTCTCATTACAACCTGAAGTCCATGAAAATGACAGATGGCAAGCGATTGTCCACCCAACAGTATCCCAACATTGTGGCTGGCCCAATTTGTCTCTACCTGCTCCTCCTCCACTAGTTAACCCTATTGTCCAAGTTTTCCCTTGCACAATCACCTGTACAATATTCCCACACAAGCAAGAGGCTCAAAATCGAAGCCCACCATGCACATGATAAAGGAAAAGCTGTTGCTACCCCCTCCTCTCCCTCAAGTGATTCCACCAAATCCGTTTCATCTTGCATGCACTTGAGTTATGATTTCTCTCATGTTATTAGTGAGATCAGGCCTAAAGGCTCCACACAGCCTAAGGATAATTTAGAGAAATCAAAGGGAGACAACAACAACAAAGGGAAAATTGTCTCCCAAAGTGGCAAATATGGTTTTTTGAGTATATTTATTTATTGATTGTTGAGAACAATTGATTGCTGAAGTTTTTTGGACAACATAGTATTTTGGATATTTTGGATATTATATTTTTGGATATGGTTTAAAATATCATTGATATTAATTTTGAAATTATGAGAATGATGATGAGATCCACAAGGAGGGATGTGTTTGATTGATTGACTAGTTGTGTTTATTTTTGTTAAGAAACTAAAGAGAGTCACAAAGTAGTACTTACTAGTTATTATTTATTAAAGACCCTTATTATTATTATATTAATTCTTCCCCTAAACTAAACGTTAGTTGAGTTTTAGTTAACTTAACTAAAAGAGGTAGTTTAACTACTTCAACTAATTTTGATTCCTTAAAGGCAAAAAGAGAAGGAGGAACAAGAGGAGAATAAAAGGAGAAAGCATACTAAGGTCTGCTCTTGAGTTTTATTGAGATAGTTCAGTTTTCATTCATTCTTTAATTCRTTGAAAGCCTAATTCTCTTTTATGACAACAKGGTCCTATTGTAGACAACAAGATTCAAGGCTGAATTACACCATTCAGACACTTGTTTTTCARAGGTGTTGATMTATMTTTGATAGTCCRTGTAGACTTGTTTGTTTATGAATTAAATTTCATGACTGATAAAGGATATTGTGCAGAGTYGAGTGGGMAACAATCTGTGGCAAGMTGATCCAACTTTTAAAGTTCAATTTTTTACTTTCTRTGAGAAGTCCTTTTGTATGGTTTTCATCGGGGACATCTAAGTTTGACTTTGGTCCAAAYTTCCTCAGGGATTTTTGTAAAGAGAAAGATTATTTTGATTTATTGGAATGAAATAAGMGATTKCTATTCTGTCTCATCTGTGTTAAATTGTGACTTGGTATTTTTKCTTTTGTCTCCACATTTACTTTTKCATATGTTATATTMAGAAAATTTGATAAAATGTTGAATTTTTCAACAATCTTTTATTTATAAAAAAATCATCCTAAGCCCTTGTAACTAATACTTGTGGATTGGGAAAMAAAAWTTGAKGCTATAAACATAGGGTGATATTCCTGTGTATCTTGCCTTAGCCAAGCAAGATYTGAAAATGCTTGAGTAAGATCATTTCATATCYTTTYCTCAACAGTGTGGCRYGACGAGGAGMAAATCTTGTTCYGTTAGCTATATCCCTAGCAATCRGTCTCATTTTCCGGTTCATGGTCCTTAAGCCGGTGGAGGTAACCATAGACTTGGTAGTTGCTCTCCATTTTTTCTCTTTACCATCGTGGGGMTTGTTCTCAACCCTCCATTGGCGAGGGMRTAGGCATTCCTTGACCACACCACCACATTTATAACTCAAACCTTCTCTTTCTTTGCGACCATCATGAACGAGGTCRTCTAGCTTATCATCATCGTGTTTTCCCTTGCCCGAGGGTTTGTGAAKACAAGGTTGGGGAATCAAATCACCATGTATTTGGTCAAATGGCCGGCCTTTTCGCATCATGAGATGCTTGCCACAATAACTTTGGGCAAKGTTCCCACCTCCATGATCRCKTTGCARAGAAACACTCTAAYTRTGACCATGTACATGAGGAGGAGGTGGACAACACCGGGAGAGAAGAATGCTGAAAATGGARGACATACCTGTTMCAYGCAAAAATGGCCCCTGGGAAAATCCAAAGGAAKAATATCRCCCATACACCACAAATTTTKTCTATTGGTTGATTTGGTGGGCCAATTTTTATGTTTKCTATGCAATTAGGGTTATCTTTATGATCTTCCATTGTTTACTGCATTTGATGACTGTTTGAAATATCAAGTTACCTCCTCCATCAACAATATTGAATATCGGTGCCAAATCATAGATCTATGCATCACATTGTCTTGTAGATGGCAACTTTGAGAAGCTACAGTTCAAGATGATTTGCATATTCACTAGATTCATTTCTAATCCCAGATCTGGAATCAATGTACCTAGGTTTCTTGGTCTCTACAACTTGATTGTTTCCCACTATTCTTGAAGCAATTTCTTTATTATATTGTTGATATATTAGCATGACTGTAGAAGTTAGACATCGTGTATATGATTGCGCTAAAGTAATTAACATCAACCAAGGATCTATGTCATCCAAGAAAAAATTAGTTGGAAAGCAGGGTTGCTATTCCAAGTTTACAATGAGATGATAAGTCTTCCATGTTCCTTCAACAACTTTGGAATTTTCCGCAGGTCGATCTCTCTAAAACAATCCTATCTAGAATTGATATGTAGTCCTATAGTTGGATCTAATGTTTCTCATATTGCTTTGACCTTATATATATATCTAACAAACAAAATCTAAATTCTTATGGTAAAATTTGAACGCATAAGATCGATTCATTGATATCTAATGGTGCTTGAAGTATAACTGTTGGGTTTTGATCTAAAATTATATTTATGGATTGATCTAACTATCGAAGGGTTTAAAGGTCCCATTTGGAACTTGGTGGAATTTCTGAACCTTGGATTTGGTCATAGCATTTACATCACATCAATGCAACATCAAAACAAGAAATTGTTACATTGATTGTTTGAATGATTGTTACCTTGACTACTTGAACTATTTACACTACTGCATAGTAATCACTTCCCGACATCAGTTTATTTTTTTTCATTTGCTCAACGCTCCAATACACCTCATATGCTTGGCTGATGTTAATACTTTGAAAATGGTTCACTTAAAACTAGAAATTCTATGCACTAGTTCATTTCTGCATGTTAAGTTTTTTTTTGGAACATTACATTTTCATGATCAGATCTATAAATTTCCCTTTTAGGGTGTTTAAACGATCTACAATTTGAGGCTATTTTGTCTATTAAATGATTGCTGAAATGAGGGTTTGAGAGGATTATTTCTTGAATAATTTCATGATTGTAACGCTTGAAGATACCACATCAGCTAAATGATGTTTAAATAAGGGTCTAGTGGCTGTTTTGATCTCTTTTAAGACCCAATTTTTTTTTCATTAAATGCTATCTTAATCATACTCCATTATATATCAAGAAATGAAGCAATGTGCCATAAAGCTGAGCATTGTGGTTTGAAGCATAAACAATTTGCATCTGTAGGCTCATTTTTTAATTCATTCTAAAACATGAGATAACATTTTAAAGTTGGTACACTTAATGGTTTGTCATTTCAGTAGTATTTTTCTCAACTTTCATGGTGGCTAAAAATTGCATCCTTGTGCACTTAAAGTCTTGTATATTCCTCACTGGGTGTGTTTTCTTTTATAACATTCAATCCTAAATAGAAATATGATCAATTGGAGATATGAAACGAAGCATGAAGTTTTGATAACCTACATGCTCATCTTGTTTTGATGGTATGACTAGTGGTATGTCCATGCAGAAAATATAATCATTTTCATGTCTTGTGCAAATATAATAATCATAGTCATGAATGTGTTGGACGAATCTCCACCCAACTGTAGAGCTTGCTACTCTAAATCTCTCATTAACAGGTCACCTGAGACCTTGATCCACTACCTTGCCAACTCTTCTTTAGCCCTGTCCTTATTTGCCAAGCCATATGAGATGTCCTCTTCTCCTTCTTCTCCGTCCTTATATAGAATCCATATATGATGAAGGACTTGATCCCTAGGATCCACTTGTCATTATTTAATCATTTCTTTATTTTTTCCCATAATCTTATCTTATTTTTAGTGTTATTCTATAAATCACCTTTACCCTTTTCTTTTATTACCCAATATTTGTTCTTAGGTATTTGTTATGATAATTATTTGCTTCTTTATTATTATTGTTTATTTATAATAATATGGGGCATGACATACTCCCTCCCTTCAAGGAACTTTGTCCCGAAGTTAACTTCTATATCTTTGACATCACTCTCTGTGAATGCGAGAATGTTTTAGATCACAAAGGGTTCATTTTGATGCCGAAAACTGAGATAAAATCATCAAGAGTTGTTTAGAAAACGTACTTATATTTCTCCAAATTGTAGATGATTGAAACTATACTTTAACTTAGATTGGATTTAATTGGAGTCCATCTCATTTTGAGATTTTGTTCCATGTTATTTCTTGCAATGGGTTTGAAACTGATATAATTTCAATTATTAACCATTTTCAACACTCAAATGCCATATATGATTGGTGAATGTCCAATAATAATTTGATTATGAATTTTTCTATCCTCATCCACATGCAAGTGAGAAGAAAAAAAGAAGGCCAAAAAACCAAAACTGAATTCATCAAAAAAAAGAAGGCCAAGAAACCGAAACTAAATTCATCATTTACTTTGTAATTCCTTATTAGAATGTTATCCTTTAAATTATCTTAACCATTGTATAACAATAAGTTCAAAATAGATTTCAATGAGACTCTTCTTCTAACTTCATCCCTCGAACCAAAGAGAATTGAAGCTATATATAATATGGTCTACTAAACAACTAGAAAACAACATAGACCTAAATTGGGTTATGCAAGCATAATACAAGAACTTCAATGCCAAATATCAAACTTGGAATCATACATCGCCACCAGGTAATAATTCTAGCCTTCATCCCAAGATTTAACACTAGCAATGAACAAAAGTGACAAGGACACGACACCACACATCACTAAGAGACAATGATGATGAGGACGCATATTTTATTCCACTAAAATACAATGATTTAATAGTTGTAAATAACTTACACAACCACTTAAGTTGTGGCTGATTAACACCGATAGACCGCTTCAGATTCAAGGGTGGCTGATGAATCCAAGAATCGGTAGCTTCAGATTCAAGAGTCTTCAAGAGTCGGCTGCTTCATATTCATAAATATATCCCCAAAATAAAATACGTAAGTGCAACAATATGACACTTGTTAATCTATATTGAATGCTATATAGAATGATTTATTCTATATATATTAATCCTGGTTAATTTGGTAAACTCGACAATCACTGGTTAGAGCAGTAAATTATTAATCATATTAAGTAAATGTGAAAAAGTAAACAAGTAAACATAAGCATTTATAAATGCAAGGAAGTTACCAATATTAAATTTCATTCATTGATTTGAGAGGACCACTAAGAATATGCCAACATCTTCAATTGTTAGCCATCAGATTAGAATTTTAGATTAAAAGGTGATTAATTATGCCCATCTCCAATAGGTATACGCCTTTCGGCGTAATAAAAAAAGGCCCTTAAAGTCGTTTGTTTTTTGCTTTCCCTACATTCTGAAAACTAAAAGTTATGAGATGAGCATTTCATCTGGAAGTTGTGACATAAGAAGTAAATTAGTGTTTCTATACAATAAGATGAGTATTATTTTGGTCATGTAATGCTAAGTTAGGGTTTATAGGAGTATTATTTTGGTCATGTAATGCTAAGTGTACAGGGCAAAGTGTATTGGACTATATGTGCACTTCAAAAGTTTGGTGTTCCTCTAAATCTTATATTTTTTTCTTATGTTTCCTTTATAATGGCTATACATTAATAGTGACCCTAGAGCTCAGAATGAATGATCACATTCTTCTTCTTGTGTTCAAAAATAGAATACCCTAAATCTTGAATACACCAAGTTATTGGTTAACGAACCCATTTAGTGAGTTATAATGTAAATAGTCTTGATTGAAATGCGTGTTAATTAATAGTTTATAAATATAAATAAATAAAGATAAAGGAATATTTCAGTTTATTAAGGATTAAATAATTTTTTTTTCTAAATAAGTGAGTTCCTTTTTAAATTAAATAAAAAGCTTCTATTTATGAGGATAAATAATTTTTTAAAATAGATGATCTTTTTGTTTGGTCGTTTGGTTTATCTTATGCTCTTGCTTTCATTATTAATTTTTAAGTTGTTTGGTTTAATATAAATTTCTTTATTAATTATTTAATATTGTGTATTTATATAATTTTTTTTTAAGAAATGTTTATTGAAAAATAATTTATAAGAGATCTTCTTTTGTGATAATCATAAATAAAATATTAAATTTGTATATGTTGTTAGTATAAAGTATATTTATTGATGATGATGACGATTAACGTCCATTAAGACTGAATTGGTTTATTAGATCTCAAGAGGGTAAGTAATTACTTGTGATTCTTTAGAATTTTGTTTCTGTGCTCGAAAAGCAATAAGAGAAGCTTTCCAAGATCACCATACTTTTGTTGAGTTAAGAGGTTA
>JZKD02S0918667.1:136540-147344 GCA_000966675.3 Picea glauca | reverse complement strand
AAAGGAGTTCACCCCACTCCGGGCTACATCTCTTGGTCCAGCCTCCAAATGGATCTTTTATATTAAATTGCTCAAAGTGCTTAAAAACATGTCTTACAATGCTCAAATCAACAAAATGACTACTCCAATGGCTCTGCAGCGTCCCAAAACCCCTGTCTAGGCTCTGACGGCACCTGAAACGGTCGAAAAATGAAGAAGATGGCCTCCTTGAAGTTCTCCCCTTCAACTATGTTGTCTCTGGTTCTACAATTTGCACCCTTGTGCTTCAAACCTAGCACACACGCTCATATAAAGCGTAAAGAACCCTGTCTCGTGCATAACCGTGCACCGGTACAAACCGTAGGACGGTTAGGCACGCACAGCCCTTAACCGCCTCGGTACTGGGTCATATTGATTCACACGACCATAGGCTCGGCATAAAAGCCGTTTGACTGTTTTTAAAACTCTCGCGCGGTTACACACCGACCAAACCACGAGTCATATGTATTAACCAAAGGTTATAATACCCGCGCGTATTTTTAATATACAAACGTTAACATATATGCAATGTTATATTGTAATACATTGCAATATACAATGCACGCGTTTACAATACAATGTGATATAGTCCGTGGACTATATTTAATCCCGCGCCATATATATAAACATGCGGTTATGTGTTACAATAAAACCATGGGTCGAGGCTTGGGCCCTGGCCCGCGCCCTTTTCCACGCAATACAACATCCAAATTTAAATATATATGCGCCAAACTATATAACAAGGAACAAGTGCGGGTTTGTTGGCTAGCGTAGTGTTATGAAAACTTTGGTGTTTGGGAGGTCCGGGGGTCGAACCCCGCGGCCTCCAAACCATTTTATACAAACACAAAAACATAAGCCAACCACATAGCGACACGTGTCAGCATATCATTGGTCAATGAACACCCAATCAAACTATGCCACATCATCAATACGCCACATCATCATGATGGTACGGCCCTCCACATGGCCGTACGGACTGTACGGACAGGTACAGTCAGCATCCCAAAAATTTTCCCTGTTTGACTTGGCGGTCAAAGCGCGATATCTCCTCCATACGGACTCCATTCGCGAAAATAAATATACCATCGGAATCAGGAAAATGAGACAGACGCAATGGCACTATTTTCGTCTTAATCCAAGTACTTTGAAAATTGAGCAAAATTTGATCCCCTGATCAATCTGTCACCTCCTGTCACTGAAGTATCATTAGAAGAATTCCAATTGCATACCAAGAGGCCAAAATCCAGTCCGACTCCTGACCATGCTGGAGAAAAGGAAATTCCATTCACTATAGTGACAGAGGTTGATCGGTCACTCCTCAGCACAAGCAGCAAGTAAATCATAACCAAAATGTTACAAAAGAAGCCTATAGATACTCCACCAACCAACTAGTAAGGCAAGACAGGACTGAAGCTGAGTATTTTTTAGAAATACGACCTGATCAAGAAAAAGAATCAGATTCTGACAAGCAGCACATATGCCCAATTTTGGAAGCAGACGTCGACTGCACAACACAGGCTGCTATCTGCATTCAACATTGAGAAGGGTAGAATGCACATGGCATTTCTCTAAGCACAGGTGCTAGACCCAAAGGTAATCACCGACTATAAAAGGAAAACCTTTGAATTCCAGACCAAGGATGTGCATCTCACTTATCAGATGGATCTGCATAGACAAACTAGAGAAATGGTTTTCTCCACGCTGGCACATGCTTCCACTACTGCCTCTAGGTTACATGTGTCTCTGAACAACGTCTAGACACAGTTGAAGCTGGAGAAAATATCGTCCTTTTCCAAGGATAACATGATCAAGACATTGGAGGAACTGGTCCTCAAGATCGGGTATGATCCCTCGAATGTGAAAGAAGTCTAGGAGATGATCAAGAAGAAAAACACAGACATAGAATCTTTAAGGAAACAATTGAAGCTACCACCAACAGTAGACTCACAGGCAAAGGAAATAGCAGAGACAGAAGGAGAAAAATATAAAATGCTCAAGTTGATCATGGAGCAGAATGCACAATTAAAGGAAATGGAAGCTGAAATGGAGAAGCTAATGAAAGAGAAAGAACATTCGAAACCCACGGAATTCATCCCATTGAGTGCAGTTCCACTCTCAGGAGTGAGCATGGCGTCACTAGCAGAAGTTTCATCGACAAATCCACTGACGTCTCTTGAAAAAATGGTTGAATTGGCTAAATCTATGGAAGAGATGAATCTGTAGGAGACAGAGATTAACAGGCTCAAAAAGGAGATTGAGAACCTTCAGGAACTCAAATACTCTTACCAAACCAGCTACTCCAAGGAAAAACAAGTATCATATCAACTCAAATAAGAGTTACAACGGCTTCGAAAGAAAACAGTGGCAGGCAAAACATTGGCCGAAGTCAAAGAAAGTGTCTGGATAGACATCACTAAGTCTGAAAAAAATATGGCCAAGGATACAGATTATGTTTGAGAAAAATGAATTGGTGTAGAGAAGTAAACAAGCCATCGATAAGATCAGAGAAGAGATGGGAGAGAAGCCCACACAGGCAAATGAAATCATCAAATTCTCTAATTCTAAAACTAGAGAGGAGCTGAAAGAGCTGAGAATTGAGGATAGAACAAAAACCATCCTTGAGGTCAAAAGATTCTTGACCAAGAGAGGAATGATGCTATAGCTGGAAGAAAGGGTTCAGGTCATGGACCTAGGGATACAAATGTTTTTCAGCAAGATCGAGGCTCTACAGAAGAAATATCTTCTTGGTTTGAAGGTGATAAATGACAAACCGATGACACTCCCAAATTACAAAAAGAGACTAGCCTATGTGGCCAAGGATAGTTCAAATTTTTTAGGGATTCAAGGCAGCATCACCGGCAAGGCATTCCTAGATGCACTTCAGCTGGACATCATCATACAGCATGAGATCCGGTACATATTCATCACCAAGCCTACTTTCACCAAGTACACAGAAATGGATGAAGTCTACCGAAGGTTACTCAAAGTTAGCGTTCCCAGTCATTTTCAATGGGAAGAGCTTTGTGACCTGATCTAGTAGTCGATGAGCTATCCCAGCCCAGTTAGCTATCCAGTCAGACAAGGTCATGCAGAGGCCTCACCAACGGTTCACCCAGAAAACAACATGCAGTTTCAACACATCATCAAATAGTTTCCTAGATTCTTGTAATTTGTTAAGTTAGTGAAGCTAAAAATAGATTTACCACGTCCTGATCTTTAATGACATGATCATTTGTAATTTTGGGTTATAAATACTTCATTTTTCAAAGTATTGAGGGTTGATCTTTACGCCCTACGAGCTATCAAACTGTAATATTTTTCAAGAGATCTTCCATTAATACAAAGAGTCACTTTTACAGGATTCTTGCATGTGTTCACTGGTGATGTTTTCCTTTCTAAGTTAAATGTTATTCTCTCTTAGTTATCACATTGTTTGCTAAATCTAATCTTTGAAAGTAACGAATGTTTCAGGATTTATCTTTGTATACCATGTTTCTGACTTTAAAATATTTCAGTGTTTCATCTTCTGATTTTATGATAAATAAATTCTTAATTGCTTCTTTGTTGTAATTGATATTCTCACTTTTTCTGTCATTCCTCATTTATGCTGCTAAAAGAATCCAGTGATTACATTATCTCACCCTGTGAAAAGTTTCTTTGTTTTCTGGTTTAGATTTTATTTTCATGATACAGACCCCATAGCCCAATGGATGTGTAAACTCTCTCAGCCAACCCAATGAAAACTACAACAAACAAAACAAACATATTTTATTTACCTAGCCTAATATTTTAAATTTGAAACATATCTAAATCCTACAGAGAGATCCCTCTCTGAAGATGGTAGGGATAGATCCCATCTTCGAAGTGGTTGGATAAAGTTACCTCTCGTAGATTTCATCTTTTCTGACAACCTCTAGGAAATTTACAGAGCGTTAACATAGTGGCGACCATACTGGGGAACAAAACTGAACAAATTTTTAACCTCACGTCTTCTTTAGCCTAGAAGAAAATTTTGCTTCTGAAATATTGAAAATCTGAGAAAGAAGTAATGTTTAGAGGTTGTTGAAAATTTGCACATATTATTTTCAGACTCATAAAACTAAAAAGTATATATATATATAAATCAAAAAGAAATCTAGCTCCCAAAAGAGATTATACTCGATCTCACCCAGATCCAGAACCTGCGATAGCAACAGATAATCCAGAACAGTTGCTCAGGAAAAATACCATTCTTGAAGGTTCAGTAAGACATAATCCCCTTCAGAAGTCCCCTTCTCTTCCAGAGGAGCTTTTTTCCATTTATGATCTCGACTTGACATCTTTTTCGAACAAATCCTATTCAGAACAAAATCTAATAGCTTTGTGGCTGAAACCATCCTAGACCCAACTATATTGCAACCCTGGACTCCTGAAGTTCTATTTCCCACTACTAAACCTCAAACCACTCACTCTGTGTTATTCCCTCCTCATCCTCGTCTGTTGTCACCACCCCACCTAGCATCCAGGTTATCGTCCTGCCCCCTCCGCCTATCATGGCAGCTAGATATGCTCCTTTGGTGCTGGTTTCACCTCTCCATGCTATGCCCCAGGATTATCAAATGAGACTTCCATAGTTCGATGGAATAGGACCTTTGAGCGCCCAACAACATGTTGATAAAATGAATGATTGTTTTGACCTGCAGTAAGTAGATGAGGCTGATGTTCAAATGAGATTGTTTGCCCAAAGTTTGATGGGTGACGTTAAGAAATGGTATAAAGGTTTATGTGTTGCCTCAGTCCTTGACCTTACCGCATTTCAAAGAATTTTTCTAGACAGATGGGAGGTAAATAAAAACCCTCTCCGAATATTTTCAGAATATGAAAACATCAGAAGAAATCAAGGTGAGATAGTACAAGATTACTGCACCCATTTCAATAGCCTGTACAATGCAATTCCAGCCGATATTAAACCTCCACAAGGTTTGGCATTGATAAAATTCCCCGATGGTTTTGACGCCGATATGTCGTATCAATTAAGGGAAAGAAACTCCACCACCCTGGAGGACATACAGAAAAGTGCAATAAGTATGGAGGCCAACTTGTTGGAAAAAAGGGCACGACAGAGGACAGAGAGGAGAGTCACAATCAAAGAGGAACCTTCCACATCAACCTCTGATTCCAAATTGGATTCCTTGGCCAGAGAAATGGAAAGAATGATGGAGAGACTTATTGTATCCGAAATAAATCCTCCTAGAGAAAACCCACCAGCTCCTCAAGTTCATAATCCTAACTTCAGAAGAAACCCTCCTCAAATCAGGTAGAGATATCCTAGGGATCAAAGGGAAAAAAGAGGTCTTGATCAACAGATCAGACCTCCCCTATAAGAAAATTATGTTGATGAAGGAGAGGAAGTAATTGAAGAATTGGAGGATACTCACACAAACCTCATGGGCATTCACGATAACGAAGCTATTTTCCTTACCCAGGAAGAGTAAGAAATTTTTCTTCTCAATCAAACAAAGGTAAGTGAAGAAGATGAAGACGGAAAACAACAGGCATTTGAAAATGCTATTTTGGAGGTACACCAACAGTACAATCTGTGAAGTAAAAAGACAGACAGAAGTTCCCCAAAAAAGGTGATTGAAACGAAGAAGATAGTTAAAACCCAAAAGGCCTCTGAGCCTTCTGCCGAGAAGAGCTCTGAGAAGGGTAATGCTGAAGTTCCAGCAAAAAGAAACCTTACTATTCTAAAAAGATCATCGCAGTCTGAGGTTTCATCAATTAACCCACCAAATAATTTTGGCCAGAAGATTGTGGTGGACAAATCAGAATTGTTGAGCCAAAGCAGAGCACCTACACCTTTCAGCCTCGAAGGGGAATTAGCCAAAGTAAAAATTCGTATTCCCCTTTTCGAGTTGTTGAGAAGAGATGCTTACCGTTCATAGGTGATTAAAGCACTGTCCATTGAGCCTGATATAGGCATGAAGGCCTTAACAATTAGATCAACAAATCATTTAGATATTGTAAACCTTACAAATGACTAACCTGAACTCCTGTTCGGACTAGAAGTGGATGGTCAGACCAACAATGGTGATGTTTCTTCTTTTTACATCAGTCTTAATATACACGACCTGATTCTGCATAATGTTATGTTAGATTCAGGTGCTTCCCATAATTTGATGCCTAAAGTAGTGATGGAAAAACTGGTACTTGTGGTTACCAGACCTTACAAGGACTTACACTCTTTTGACTACAGTAAAGTTAGATGTATCGGTTTAATCAAGGATCTGTGTATCACCCTGGTTCAGATCCCCGCAAAAAGCATGGTCATGGATGTTGTGGTTTCAGACATTTCCCTGAAATATGGCATGTTTTTGTCATGATCTTGGGGGGACAAGTTGAAAGGTACTTTGCAGTTGGATATGTTGTATGACACTATCCCAGTTTTTGGGCAATAAAGAAGATTGTACAGAGAAACACTGATGAAATACATGGTTAGCAGCCAAGAAAAACCACATAACTATCCTCTGTACTCTGCACATTCTGACCTATATTCCTTTATCCTATATAATGATGGTGACATGGGAGAACAAATTACTCAGTTGGAAGAATATACATCTGGTCCAGATGAAGGCCAAGAAATCATTGAGGCGTAAAGAAAGAAAAATGTGATAACTGAAGAATTGCCAGTGGGTTTCTGGAGCATGGATTTTGATGGGGCCGTAAGTAAAGAAGGATCTGGAGCAAGAGTTTGGTTGCACAATCACAGATCCAAGCATTCAAAAAACCATTCTTACAAATTAAAATTTCAATGCACCAACAATATTGTCGAGTATGAAGCCTTGATGCTCGGTCTGAAACTTCTAAAGAAGGTTGGTGCTAAAAAAATTATGGTAAGAGGTGATTCTGAGTTAATAATCAAGCAAATTAAAGGTGAGTATGAAACAAAACACCCCCGTCTTAGAGCTTATAGGAATGTTGTTTTGTACGCTCTTAAATGTTTCACTGAAGTTGATTTGCAGGTGATGCCTAGGGGACAAAATATTTTGGCAGACGGGTTAGCTACGTTAGCAGCCACATGCAAGATACCTTTTCATTCCACTTGCCCATACATGGTGGAGGTGAAGTGCAGACCAACTATTCCAGACAACATCAGATACTGGTAGGTATTTTGTAATGATGATCAAAGTGAAGATTTTATGCAATGTAAAAATGATTTTGAGTGTACAAACATAGACTTAGAAAATGAAGATGAAAATGTAAAAGGACTTGATTTTGGAAATGATAGTGTAAATAAGATAGATTCAGGAGAGTTAGGTGATGATGAGATAGAAGATGATATTTTTCATTTGAAAAGTAATGTTTTACCTAGGGGTTTAGTTCCTTTAGAGGACTTATTTGATTTTAATGATGTAGCTAAAAAACCAAAAATTGAAGCCAGTGGTCAAGAAGTAGAAGATTTTAATATAGGGACAGAAGAGAAACCCAGGATGGTGAAATTTTCCAAATAATTACCCCCTGAGCAGAAACTCAAATACATTGATCTTTTCAAGGAATATTCAGACGTATTTGCCTGGGGTTACGAGGACTTGAAGGCTTATGACACCAGCATCATACAACATAGGATTCCAATAAAAGAAGATCAAAGACCTTTCAGACAGAAACTTAGGAGAATCAATCCTAAGCTACTTCCCCTGATCGAAAAAGAAATCAAAAAAATGTACAATGCTAAAATCATAGTCCCATTACGATTTTCCAAATGGGTTTCAAATTTGGTCCCAACACGAAAGAAATCCGGAGAAATCAGGCTTTGCATTGATTTTCGAAATTTGAATAAAGTCTCTCTGAAGGACAATTACCCATTGCCAAAAATGGACCACATATTACAAAGGGTAGTTGGATCCAGTCGAATCTCTTTACTGGATGGGTTCTTGGGTTATAATCAGGTCCTCGTTCACCCAGATGACCAAGAGAAAACCGCTTTCACAACACCATGGGGTACTTTCATGTATGTGAAAATGCCTTTCGGGTTGATGAACGTTGGGGCCACTTTCTAGAGAGTGATGGACATCACTTTTGTGGAAGAACTCGACAAATTTATTGTCATCTATCTGGACGATGTAACTGTGTTTTCCTAATCTGATGACGAGCACTTATGACATCTCAGACGAGTTTTTGATAAATGCAAGAAATTTGGGATTTCTTTAAATCCTAAGAAGAGCCTTTTCAGATTAGAGGAAGGTAAACTGTTAGGGAACATAATCTCTAAGGACGGAATTAAAATAGACCCCAACAGAATCGAGGCCATTCAAAAATTAGAACACCCAAGAAATATCAAAGAGTTACAATCTTTTATCGGAAAAATAAACTTTCTGCGAAGATTCATACCCAACCTGGCTGAGCTTCTCAGGAACATCAAAAACATGTTAAAAAAGGACACAAAAATAAAATGGGACACCGAGTCCAGGCATTATTTTGAACAAGTAAAACACGCACTCACACAGTCCCCAGTCTTGATCAGTCCTGACTTCACCAAATATTTCTATATTTTTTCTTTCGCCTCTGAACATACCATTGCAGCAGTGTTACTACAGAAAAATAGCGAAGGGTATGAACAACTCATAGCCTTTTTCAGTAAATCCTTAAGAGATGTTGCTTTGAATTATAAAATAATGGAGAAATAAGCTTTTGCCTTGGTGAAAGCCACAAAAGATTTTAGAGTATACATTCTCCATTCCCACACCATTGCATATGTTCTGAATGCGGTAGTAAAAGACATTTTAACCCAAGACAATCTGGATGGATGAAGAGGAAAATGGATTGCTATCATTCTAGAGTATGACATAGAGATTAAGCCTACTAAATTGATTAAAGGTAAAGGTTTAGAAAAGTTAATGGTTGAATCAAATTTCCATTCTCTTGACATTAATTTCTTAGCCGCAGCAGATGAACAGGGTGAGCAGGTGACTCCAAGCGTGAGAGAGGTATTTCTCAACTCTCCATGGTACGCAGACCTGATATTTGTTTTTCATAATTTACAAGCTCCCCCTGGTATGACCAAAACTAAACCTAGGTTTTTGAAATTGAAAGCATTAAAATTTTTCATTCTAGAAGACAATCTGTATTGGAAAGATCCTAGAGGTATTTTTTTAAATTGTCTATTGAAGTATGAAGCTGACAAAGTACTGTAGGAGTTTCATGCAGGAGACTGTGGTGATCATCTAAACTAGAAAGCCACAGCCAAAAAAATCCTCAGAGCTGGGTTATATTGGCCAACTCTATTCGTTGATGTGCATCATAAAGTGACTTTGTGTCATCAATGTCAGTTGTTCGAAGGCAAAAGGAAACTTCTTCCCCTACCCCTAAAACCAATCTTCGTTGAGGCCCCTTTCCAGCAATGGGGATTAGACTTCATCGGAGAAATACATCCTCCTTATTCGGGCCAGCATAGGTGGATTCTTACTGCCACGGATTATTTTACAAAATGGATCAAAGCAGTACCATGTAGGCAAGCCACTGATTCTACCATTATTAAATTTCTTGAAAATAATATCTTGTCTCGTTTTGGATGTCCTAGAAAGATTATAACTGACAATGCAGTTGCTTTTCAATCTAAGAAACTCATAGATTTCTGCAACCAGTATCATATTGGTTTAGGACATTCCACAACTTACTACCCTCAGGGAAATGTGCTGGCGGAATCATCAAATAAAACTCTGGTAAACATTATCAAGAAAACTTTGGAAGAAAACAAAAATCCATGGCATAACAAGTTGGTTTTCACACTATGGGCCAACAGACTGACCACCAAAAGGTCAATCGGTATGTCACCATATCAGCTGGTCTATGGCACAGAAGCAGTCTTTCCCACTTCCTTAGGAGTTCATGTCATGAAATTGCTGCAAGACATGCAAGCCGAGCCAAACGACTCCCAAAGAAGGATCAACCCGATGATCCATTTGCAGCAGTCTAGGGAAGAAGTATACAACAAGACTCAGGTAGTCCAAGAAAGAATTAAGAATATTTTTGACAAAAGAACCAAGGAAGATGATTTCGAGCTAAGAGATTTGGTGTTGAGATGGGATTCCCTAAATGAAGACAAGGGAAAGCATGGCAAAGTTGATAGTCTGTGGAAGGGACCATACATGATTCAAGCATTTAGAGGGAATAACACTTTCTTGCTAAACAATAGTGATGGGACAGATCTGCTAGGAGGACCTTGAAATGGCAGAATGCTGAAGCATTATTCACCACCTCAGTAGAGACCTGAAGTCACACTTTCCATTGTACAAACCATTTTTTATTTTGCTTGTGAGTTTCTAAGTGAATAACTTTGGTCAGATGGTTGAAGCTCGAAGAGAAGGCCCTAAGACGTTGACCATTGTTTTCCATTTTTCAAAAATAAAAGCAATCAAGCAACAAAGGCGACTATTGAGGAAGTTTCAGAACATCAGGAATCGGGATTCTTGGCACTACACAAGGAGAGTACCATCCCCAGGTGGAGCCGTTGTTATCACCCTATAATTTATAGGATCAACTGGTGACTGGAATAATATCTCTTTAGTGTTTTTTGTTTGTCAAATGATTTTTCATTCTGCAAATAATTTGATAAAAAAGAAAAAGAAAAAGAAAAAGAAAAAATAAGAAAGGAAAAAAAGAAAAAGAAAGAAAAGAATAAAAGAGGGCATAAAAGAATTTCAATAGAGCCCCATGCAATAACAATGACTTGGTCCATACCTTTCAAGCATGGCCAAGTTCTTTTAAATTGATGTGGATAGGAATAGTGAATAAGCTTGGCTAAACT
>JZKD02S0918667.1:89192-104299 GCA_000966675.3 Picea glauca | reverse complement strand
GTCAGGCCAAGTACAAAGAGAGACATGACAAGCATCGAGTTGATCATAGTTTCGAAGTTGGTGATGAAGTGTGGCTTTACATCAGCAAGGAGAGGCTTAAAGGAGAAGGTAAAAATTTTAAACCAATTCGATATGGTCCCTTCAAAATTGTCAGCAAGATTGGTAACAATGCTTTTCGTTTAGATTTGCCTCCATATATGCAGATGTATGCATTTGTTAATGTTGAGAATTTGAAGTTGTATGAGCCTACGTTGATTGATGATCAAGGAGAGCATGTTCAGATTCCTTCCATAGATGATTTTTCTCCAGAGCATCTAACAGAACTGTAGGAGGACACCATACTTGACAGGAGGATGCGAACTTCGAAGCGAGCAAATGTGGAGTATTTGCGAGTTGGTCTTAAAGGGACGAATCCAAGCAAGGCCAAGTGGATTGAGGTTGGAAGGGTGAGGGAACTATACCCTCATCTTCACATAGACTGAGATAGTCTTTTGGAGGTCCAAAAGCTTCCCAATGGGGAGGTGTGATCAGGGGATCAAATTTTGCTCAATTTTCAAAGTGCTCGGAATGTGACGAAAATAGTGTTATTGCGTCCGTCTCGTCTTCCTAATTCCGGCGGTATATTTACTTTCGCAAACGGAGTCTGTATGGAGGAGATCTCGCGATCTGTCCTCCAAGCCAAATAGGCAAAATTTTGGGATGTTGACTGTACCTGTCCATACATTCCATACAGTCCGTACAATGATGTGGCAGTATCGTACGACCGTACAGTGATGATGTGGAAATTTTTGGTTGGATGTTTGTTGGCGAATCGGGTGTTGACACGTGTCTCGTTGGCAGCGAATGGTATGAGGGCACATGGCCCAATGCTTAGGCGCCACATGTCCCTCGTTGGTTGGCTTCTAATGGCTATGTAAAACTAATGGAGGCCACGGGGTTCAACCCCTAGACCTCCCACAGCATACGCCTTAACAATACTCCGCTAACCATCATGTCGCCCGACGTTCCTTGTTATATATGTATTCGCATTTATATTTAATGTGGTGTGTTGTTGTATTTGGAAAGGGGCACGGGATGGGGCCTAGCCCCGACCCGTGGTTTCATTGTAAACCATGCGACCATATCATATATGGAGCGGCGTTAACAAATTGCGCGCGGGTGTATATAACAATTAAACCATAGTTTATAACCATTGCATATATGCGCGCGGTTAGCCCACAGTCTATGTGTTGCGCATATGACCATTGTATGAACCGTGTTTTAAACGCGTGCAGGTTACACAATTAGTTCACATGGTTTTCAAACAAACTTAACCACTTTTTAAAAGCACGCAGTCCTATGGCGCCATGTGCCCAAGAGTCGAGGCGGTTAGGGGCTGGCGTGCCCTTAACCGTCCTACGGTTTGTACCAGTGCGCGGTTGCATACGGGACTAAGTTTTTTCGCTTAAAAGACCATGTGAGCTAGGTTTTTTGGAGCAAGGGTGAGATTTGTAGAACCAGAGATAGCAAAGTTGAAGAGGGAGACTTCAAGGAGGCTAACTTCTTCCTTTTTCGACCGATTGAGGTGCCGAAAGAGCCCAGAAAGGGGTTTTGGGACGCTGGGAAGCCATTGGAGCAGTCGGTTTTTCATTTTGAGCATTGTAAGGCATGTTTTTGAGAACTTTGATCAATTTAATAATAATGATCCATTGGAAGCTGGATCAGGAGATGTAGCCCGGAGAGGGGTGAACTCCTTTATCAAGTTGTTGTGTTTATGTGCTGATGTTCATTGTTTTATGTTGTTGTCTATGTGTATTTCACATAAGTAATCCTTAATTTATGTGTTGCAAATTGATCATGTTGCTTTAAACACATAACATTTCACTTGCAATAATTATTCAAGTTTTTCAAGTCTTCTTCATTTTTAGATCAGCAGGTCGGCAAGGTTGCAGCAAAGTGCAAAGATTCCTTCTACACACCTTCCTCTCATGTAGCTCGACTTGTTGAAAAACCTCAACTTCAACAAGTTCATGATATACTTCCACAAACTAAGCAGCACGACGTCTCTAGCAATACAAGCAGCTCACCCAGATGCAGATCCAACAAACACTTTTCCCTTTCGCCCGGGAACTCAACGCAATGGAGACCATTTATTCCTAAGGAGGGAGGATTGATCCAGGTGGATATCGGTGGCCACCCACCTTTTCCTACTAGCTCAAAATAGTTTTCTGGCAATTTTAGCAATTTACTATTTTTAGCAGGTTTTAACTTCCAGGGTCATTTTGAGGGCCTAAATGAAGGTTTTTCTAGATAAAGGTTCTCAATGATATCTAAAGGCATGATTGGGCCCCCAAAATGAATCTCCTCGACAATACCTTTCCAACGAGCTATCATACGCCTAAAACATAGATCGTATGCAAAAGTTACGACGTCGGGAAGTTGACGTACTAACTTACCCAAACGGGGCCCACATGACTTTTGACACTTCATCTCCTAGGGTTAGGTTTTTGGATGTCTAGGACTTTTGACATTCCTGTTTATTGTGAAAATTCCTCCAGAGCCTCTTTGTAATGATGTTCTTGTGAATGCGAGTAGCCGTCACATCTCTTCTCAGAGATAAGCTGCCACCATTCTAGCGAGTCTTTCACTCTGTATTTTACAGTCTCTGTACATTTATTTCATTAATAGAAATCGTGTATTATTGTATATTTGTGACTCTTTTTATTTCCGCTATATCTCTATTATATTGTTGTATCTCTTGCAATATCTCTAAATATTTATGTGTTATATCTCCGCTCTCATTTCGTGTTGAAAATAATCCGGATCAATGGTATCAGAGCAGGCTGCTCTTGATAATTTTTTTAGTGCATGTCCCTGACGAGGTCCGAGTATAGAAAGTTGTGTCTCAAGATTGTCTCTCTTGAATACAATCACTCTCGCACACCCGAGAAACCCTCAATGGCGGAAGAAAAGAAAAACGACAGAGCAAACGATCATATCAATCTGTTGCTTGAGCAAGCTCTCACGCCATAGAGGGAGGAAATAATGGAGAATTTTGCCCACATCCTTCAACGCCTACCAATAGCATCAGGCGCATCTTCATCAAGTAGCCACTTTGGAGGCACCTCGCCTTTCAAGGTACAAGTTAATTTTGATATTCCTATATTTGAAGGACAGATAGATGCAGAAGCCCTAGAAAAATGATTAACTCTGCTAGAAGGTTATTTCTCTATTCACAATTTTTCTGAAAAAGAAAAGATCACCTTCACACTCCTTAAAGCTCTCTGTTGTTGGGAAAAACACCCTACAGACTAGCAAACTAGGGTCGGACTTTCATGTAGATTTGACCGAATAGAAACTACTTTTTTACCTACATCCCAAGATTAAAATCCCTTTTTCTCAGTAAATGCATGGAAAAGGACCACCTACCTTATTACCGGCATTCGATGTAGATCCTCCGTTGCGCTTTGATTACTTGCTTGCGCTGCTCCTTCCACATATGACCTGCACTCAAGACAAACGAAAATTATGCATGCATGCTACTTTTATACTCAATGGTTAGAAATCAAACATAAATCAATCAGACTATAGACAATTCATGACTTGGGACAGGAAAAGCATTCTTTTTATTACTAAAAGTGAATCAACTTACAAAAGATGAGACTGGCCACCGCTCCTTGAACTTGATCCTGGGCTCCTCTTCTTCTATCCTTCAACTACTTTGCGTTAAATCTCTTTTGGCATGAGGAAAGGCTAAAGGGTTGGGACAATGGATTACGTAAATGGGCAGAGTTTCTTTGCTATATTTTTTCCTCCTTCAAATGGTACCCCTACCCCTTCTTTTATAGGCTAGAAGGAGCTAGGGTTTTGGATGAACCCTTGGCCATGCATGGCCGGGAGTTTTAGTTAACTGACCCATAGCTTTTTTTTTCGTCGGCAACTTTATTTTTTTCATGCTTTGATAGGTACACGAAGGTTGTTGTGAGTCAGCTAACGTGTACACATGTGCAGTAATGGGTTAGGGCATGTGGGCCTTTACACAAGAGGATTTTCAAAGAGTTGTTTAGCAAAGTTTTGGCAAAGAAGGGATATGAGTTGGCATGATGTCAGGTAAGCATATGTGGTGAAATTTAGGGTTATAACAGATGCCCCCTAATGTGTGAGGTCAGAAGAGCATCTGATGGCCGAAATACATTACCAATCTTTATTGATGCGCCGAATGATTGAGCCTAAGGATCAGGAACCAAGAGGTGTCATCTGCAAAATAACAAATGTCTCACCGAGGCAGGCATACCCATGCTCGGGATAAAAAAGAACCATGGATACCAATCAAATACATTGTAGATCCATGTCAAATAACTATAAAGAGTAGCCGCGAATACTACATAGTGGAGCTACATATCGAAATCAGAAATATATACATATAGAGTATCCATCTTCAGAGCTCGAGCAACAACTTCAAAATCTTCTAAAACTCGGGTAAGAGTGTAATATGAGTGTACAAATGCACTACCCAGAGGTCTTCGATGGCTCATCGGTCATGGACTTGATAATCTTGATGATCGGACTGAAGGCTTCAGTGATTTCGAATAAGGACTTGATTGGATGT
Organism: Picea glauca; assembly: GCA_000966675.3. Taxonomy (NCBI): domain Eukaryota; kingdom Viridiplantae; phylum Streptophyta; class Pinopsida; order Pinales; family Pinaceae; genus Picea; species Picea glauca. The sequence continues at coordinate 99,711 of JZKD02S0918667.1, read as the reverse complement.
TCAAGATGGTCGGGTATGCAGATAAGAGACATATTGCAGAGGGGCCAACTCAGGCTTAGTGACAAACTTCCCTTGGACAATAGCATGACAAGTGATAATACTCAGGTAGCATATATGTTAATCATAAGTCTATGAAGCAAGAGGCAACGCAAACTCTCCATATGTTTGGAAGAATAACCAAACGGTGGAGGACACAACTCTATATAGCGATAAAAGATTCCTAAGGTCATACTACATCCCATAGTCTGATGATCAAATGGATAGATGTGCTTTATCCAAGGGCGACTCATTATGCTGCCAATAAAGAAAATACTTTTCCCATCCTCTTTTTGGGGTATATTTTATTGTTTTGTTCTTTTCGATAATTTTGGAAAAATAATAAAGGAATATTACGTTACAATGGTGGAACGAGTACTACAAACATACAAGCTCAAGGCACAAGGACAAGACTGATGTTCTGGTGAAATGATACTCGGGAAAAATCCTTCGGCAGCCAAAGGTGTTAAGACGCAGAAGCAAACTGTCACAAGGCTGGTGGATAAGGTATGCAAATGCGGTTAATAGAACACACAATGGTAACATCCTTCGATGTAAGTTTAACGAGCCCAGAGAAGGTAAGCTCGGTGGTTTTTCATATTTAGAGAGTCTGAAAAATCATAAAAGGAGACTTCGTTGGGGTACCTTTTTCGACAATAGTCTAGTCGATTCGAAAAAGGGGTAAACTAGCACCGATTAGACGTCAATTCAAAACCATTTTAACGAGTGTGACAAGGACAAGATCACTCAGCGATTTTTTCACTTTTAAGGAGTCTGAAAAAAGCTTAACTATGGACTCCGTCGAGAATATTCTTCTGGACCAATTTAACGAGTGTGAAAGAATAAGGTCACTCGACGATCTTTTCAATTTTAGGGAGTCTGAAAAGAGCTTAACTATGGACTCCATGGGTGTTTCTTTTTCGTAAATTTAGTCCCTCAGGCCTGAAAAAGGAATAAAATTATACCTGAGAGTACTCTTCTAAATAATGGGAATTCGATAGAGTATACCTTTGTTCATACAGTTGACCGTCCGGACTGAAAAAGGGGTAAACTACCGCCGGACAGACGTGACTTCAAATTTCAGTTTAACGAGTGTGAAAGGCCACAAGATCGCTCGGCAATCTTTTCATTTTTAGAGGGTCTGAAAAGGGCTTAAAAGAAGACCCGTTATTTTGGGGAGTCCTGAGGGTGAGACAAAGAGTGAAAAAGAATCATGCAAATGAGGCTCAAACTCATATTCAGGAAAGACTATATGGACTTCCGATCCTACAGTGTTTTTAGAAATGGCATGGACACCATAATGAAACCAGGACCTACCTAGGGCATCCATGTTCTGGTAAGCTCTATCGCCAAGCTGTGACACTTGTAAATCAAATATGATGGTTTTGTGTCACAACCTGATGGGATCGATCCTATAGCAGAGGAAAAAGACAACGAGGCGAAAAAGTTGGGGTGGTAACCTAACCTATATGCTCAAGTTGATTTTTGAATTTTTTTTATGGATCGTCAATATTTTCTCAAAACTCAAAAAAAATGTCCCAATACCCGATCAAATCCCTCCCATATAACTCTTGAATCACTCTAAATGGTTTTTGGTATAAAGAAACTGATAAGGAAGGCCAAAAAAGTGACAAAAAGAGGCCAAAAAGTCTATAAATAGAAGTTGGCAGCTCATTATCACCATTACTGATTTGGAAATTGACTCTGGAGCCAAAAGACCCCCTTTGCCAAAAACAATGATTCTAGGAGCTACAGTGGATGAAACAAACTTTTGCTTGGACCAAGTAAGTACAAACTCCCTTATCTAGCTATTCAATACTTCAATTTCATTGTTTAGTTTATTTTTTGGGTGGGCATCGACCTTAAAAAGGTCGGCCCTAGGTTCACATGGGTTGTCTCTGGACAGGCCGCGTGTACATTCAGGCAGAGTAAAGGATGTCCGCGTGTACACCCGACTGTCACCTCTACAGCCCATGTGTACCCCCCTTTTGTAATGAAAAAACAAACTAAAAGAAAGTATTGACCCTCCTTTACCTTGTTGTGTTGGCTGGATGTATGTCCAGTGGAGGGAAAGGGAGCATGAGGAAATCAGTGAGTTGGTTACAGTAGATCCAAATGTCGTGGCCATGTTAATACAATGCGGTTTATAAAATTATTTCTATGTCCATTCATGCGTGCACAACCAAGGCTACTGAATGCCTTGATTGACTACTGGCACCCTGATGCAGAGGCTTTTATGCTAGAGGGGCAATCACTGGTGCCCACCACCGAGGATATCTACTTTCTGACTGGCCTCTCAAGGAAAGGGGAACTAGTCAACTTCCGAACGTTTCCTGCGAGACCAAGCAAGATCTCGGAACTAATAGCTAAGCATTGTGAGGCTGGGACTAACCGTGTGGGCTCCCAAGTACCTATTATTAATATTACTAGTTTAGCACTGCAGACTATATTGTTATTGATTGGGTGGATTACCGGCTCAACAGCCTTACATTAGGCATCTCGCGCACAGATGAATTGTGCCATCCAGTGCATGAATGCACAGATTTTTTATTGGAGTACCACACTGCTCGAGTGCATGAAGAGGCAATTGACAGATTGTCGACAGCAGACACAGAGGAACTTCAAGTTCGGGACCATCTTGTGTTCATTCTTTTTTTAGAGATTTTCGAGTTTTAGTCCTCGGGTTGTAGTACAAGGACATCAGGCCTCATTCCCTGTAGTATGTAGATGGGCAGTATTATTGCCGCGACAGGGTGCTGGAAGGACCATTGAGTCCTTCAACGATGAATTCTTCGCATGGCTTTCACGACAGATCCCTGTGATTGAGGACTACCCATATGCAGGGATAGACTTTTCTAGAGATCCTGAGATACCCGTGCCTCCTGGTGAGGAGCGAGGGGAGATGGGTAAGTCTCCACCTTTGTAGTTTTTTTGTTTGCATATGTAATTTTTATGTCATTTTTGTTATATATATCATTTTTTTGTATGCTAGACGGATAAACATTTTTTGTATGCAGATGTGGAACCCATGCGACCTGTCGATTATGCACGGAATAGACGTCATCCATGGCCAGAGGTCGCGGCTGCCGTCGCTGGGGGAGCATCAATAGCAGGGAACCTCCTAGTCGAAGAGGTTGAGAGAGTCCTTAGATGAGTTGAGCAGAACTTCACTGCACTCACTCGCACAGTCCCGATGGTAGAGATAGAGGACCTACCACCATCCATGCAGCCTCATGTAGTGGGGGCACCTTGGACATGGGTCTGATTGTTTAGGTGTTTAGCCCGTGCTGTGGATGATTATAACAGGGCCCATAGGCCCTGAACCTACTTAGACTTTTTATGTGCCACAAACACCTAATTGTATATATTTTTTGAGAGCATAAGCTCGATGACTCGTTACTACCCATTTTTGAGGCGCTTGCGTCCATCTATGTACTCTGGTTATTTTATGATGTTATATATGGTTTTTATCTTTTGTGTCTTATGGATTCTGTGTGAAAAAATGTATTTACATGTTTATGTCAATGTTCTTTCATATGTGTGCAGGATGTCAATCTAAAATTTGATTAGCTAGAGTATCTGTAATTTGGTTTAATCTCCTAGGAACATGAAAATATGTAATATAATCAAAGTTTCATTCTAAGACACGTACCCTAAGAAATCGTCAGTGTAAAGTTGGATCATGAACCCGGTATACTCTATTTAGCTTCAACACAACCAGTTGAGCGTCGAGATGGACCCGGAGATGAGAGAAACCTAATGACAAGGCGTCACGAAGCAACTCAATAACTGCACTATACTCGGAGACATTATTTGTGGTTCCACCTAAGCATATACCTCCAGAAGATAACAACTGGCTCTGAGGCGTAAATATTACCCAAGCTGCGGAGGCAAGCCTCCACGTGTGTCGACTAGCACCGTCTGCATACCCAACGAACACCTCGGAATCACTTGACATCTTCCATATTGACGAAAGATAACATCAATGACACGTCCATAACACTTACAAGGAACTTAAAAAGTAATAGTACAAAGACTATACATATGTTACAGAAAGTGACCCACAGTGACCTGTCTATGAGTAATACTTCTTGAGGTAGAGCCCATTTCTAGGCTCCACCAAATAATTCCCTTCAAAATCAACCAAATGATAAGCGCCCTTTTTTAATACCTCTTTTATAATTAAGGGTCCAAACCACATGGGTTTAAACTTTCCTGCCCCCAGGGGGTCCTTATCTTGGTCATAGACCAGGACAAGGTTGCCCTCAGAAAAAATTTGAGGATGAACGAACCTATCATATTAACACTTGACCTTATGTTTGTGAGCCTCATTGGCCAGGGCTGCATCACGACGCTGCTCATCGAGCTGCTCAAGGTGTACAAACCGTTCTTCAAGTGGAGAAGTGTCTGGCAATAACTGTACTGCCAATTTTAGAGATGGGATTTGACATTCTATGGGAAAGACTGCCTCTAGCCCATAAATGAGTTGAAAAGGTGAGAAACCATTTGCAGTCTTGACAGAAGTTCAGTAAGCCCATAATGTCGAGTATAACATCAAATGCCAAGTTGACTTGGATGAGTTGATAGTTCGTTGTAGAATAGTCTTAAGAATTTTGTTTACAGCTTCCACCTACCCATTGGCTTGGGGGTAGTAAGGTGATGAATGCTCCTTCCGTAACCCAAGATTTGATGTTAATTCATTCATCATTTGGTTCTGAAAGTGACTGCCTTGGTCAGTGACAATCTCTCTCAGGACACTGAACCTTGCTATGATCTGGTTGAATAAGAAGAGAGTTGCAGTCTCTCTATCATCTTTAAACGTTGGCATAGCTTCGACCCACTTAGTGAAGTAGTCAAAAGCTATGATGATATAGTGGTTCTCCCTTGCTGACGGGGGGTTGCATGTAGTGTAATCAATCCCCCACTTAGTGAAGGGACCAATTGTGATGACAGGAAACATAGGAGCGGGATGTGCCCTCATCTTCCGAGAAAAGATTTGGCATGGATGACACTTCTTGATCGATTCGATACAATCTTTGATAAGTGTCAGCCAGAAGTAAGCTGCTCGTAGAATCTTTTGGGTTGTTGCCAACCCAGATAAATGACTGCCACAAGCTCGGCAATCATTGAGCACGATGATGGCCTCCTCATGAGTGAGACTTGACGCAAGATGCAATCTACACCTCTCTGATACAACGTATCATCGAGTATGAGATAATTCTTATCCTTATGGCGTATCCGTCGACGCTCGTCACGAGAAGCAGAGGTGGGGCATTTCAAAGTCTGGATATAGATAAGTATATCTCTGTACCAGGGATCTGAAGATGCAATCAAAAACATATCTCCCCGGATAGGCGATTCCTCAGGCACAATGTCACCTGACTCAACCAGAAGTTTTGAAATAAGCTCTGCGAAGACCAATGACTTCTTGGACTTGGCTGAAACGAAGTCTAAGTCAAATTCTTAGAGGATGACTATCCATCTACTGATTTTTCCACTTATAACTCATCGTGTCAACATGTACTGGAATGGATTCATGACAGCAATGACGGTGGTCTTGCGAAACAGAACATAGTGACGGAACCGTTGAACAGCATGGACTGTTGCCAACGCAAGTTTTTTGATATGAGAATAATTGAGTTCCGGTCCTACGAGGCCTCGGATCAGGTAATAGATCACGTGTTCTGAGAACGAATTGTCTTCCTGAACTAAAACCATGCCAATGGTTGACTCTGTGGCAGCCAGATATAATAAGAAATCTTTGTTATAATTAGGTGGTCGTAGTAGAGGTGCGGCTATGAGGGCATGTTTTAATGCATCGAAAGAGCGTTGAGTGGCCTCGTCCCAAAAAAAAAGGAACGTCTTTCTTTAGTAAACGCATAAATCCCTTGGTGATTTCGGCATAGTTGGTGATGAAGCGTCGTAAGAAGTTTGCCTTGCCTTGTGGACTCTGAAGTTGTAGGATTGTGCGTGGGGGGGGTAACTAGATTATTTCCTCCACCTTAAGAGGATCGACCATGATCCCTGTGGTTGACACGATGAAACCTAAAAAACATCCTGATGTTACGCAAAAGTTGCACTTGTTTGGATTCAAGTGAATCCTAAAGTAGAGACAACGTTCAAAGATTAGTCTAAGGTGTGTGGGATGATCCGTTCTCTTGTGAGAGCGTGATGCTAAATCATCTAGATAGGCCTCGACTATATGCTTGAGGTCATGAAAAGCAAAATACATGACCTGCTGGAATGTGGCTCTAGCATTTTTAAGGCCAAAAAGCATCTTACGATATGTGAATGTACCCCACAGACAAATGAATGTCGTCTTGTGTTGGTCTTCAGGTTTGATTTGGATTTGATTATATCCCAGAAAACCATCCATGAACAAAAATGCTTCACAACCGGCACATTCATCAATGATCTGGTCAATGAATGGTGTTGGAAAATTATCTTTGGGACATGCCTTGTTCAAATCACGGAAATCGGTACATACAAGAATCGTGCCTTGTTTTTTATTGACTGGCACAGGATTTGACACCCATTGAGTCAAATGGATAGGATAAATAAAACCTGCCTTTAAAAATTTCTCAACCTCAATCTTGATGGTTGCTGCTTTCTTGGGATTAACTGGACAAAGTTTCTGTCGAACAGGATTGGCATCAGGATACGTCATGATTTCATGTTCAACTATTTTCAGATCGATACCTGGAATTTCCTCATAAGACCAGGCAAAAATGTCGTGGAATTCTTTGAAAAGATCCGTGTAAATTTCAATCTCTTCGGGGGAGAAATCCGCTCCAACGAAGACATTCTCCACGATGCCAGGGTTTTGGGAAATGTTTATGGGTATAGTTTCAGTGATAGTCGTCATATTGCCCTCAGCATAAATTTCCTGCATAGCTAAGAGATTAATAGGACATGGTTGATCTCCCGTCATGGTAACGGTGAATTCTCCTACTTTGATTCGGCTTAACTCTGGGAGAAAATATGATATGTGATGAATATCTTCCCAAGGTTTGTCCAGACTAGTCATTGCTTCGATTACTGCTTCGTCAGAAGGCAATACTAAGTATAACAAATCGACGTTAGCAAGAGAACCCTGAGCCCAAATAGGCTCTAGAAGTGGATCTAACTCTTGTGTAGGAGTTGGATCAGGGTTAGTTGAAGCTTGTTGGACTAAAGAATATGCTACCTCAGTGACCGACAAGGGCATGGACATGCCTGAGTGCCCTGTCTCATCCATCATGGATGATGGGGAAGGAATAATCCAAGGATCCTCAAAGTAAGTCGTGCGGAACGATGAAACTTGAAAAATCTCAACCTTATGGTGATTAGATATAAACTTGATATCGTCATGAGGAGGTGGGTAATCGAAGGTACCCATCAAGGATGGGCACAAACCAACTCCTACGTTAACGACACCTGGTTGAGGATTATCAATCATTGGGACTGTGGATGCCCCCAAAGCTAGGTCAGGTCTAGAGAAAGACAGTCGATCGATGGTCACTATCCGACCCTTGTGTGGAAACAACAAGACTCAGAAAACTGTAGAAACCACAGCTTGCATAGCATAAGTCCAACTCCATCCTAACAGAAGGTTATAGTCGAGGGGAGCATCGACTACCTCGACTTCGACACACATGATTTTCCCTCCCAACTGCACAGGGAAAGAAGGAAAGATGCCATGTGGTCGGAAAGAACGACCGTCGAAAGTAGTGAGGAGAGTAGGTGATGGAGACAAGGCGGGTTGGCCAATGGCCTTCCAACATGCTAACGACATAATGCATGTCGAGGCGCCCTCATCGACAACCATGCAGAAGATATTTCGTGTAAAATTTTTCATGGGATGAGCCACTACTATATGAAACACTACATCATAAGGCAGACGAGGTTTTAAGTCGGTTGTATCTAACATGATGGTACCCGGATTACAAGTCTCAGTAGAGCCCAAAGTAGTTAACAAGGCTTTTCTCTGAGCAAGGTAGATTTGGAGGACCTCCAAAGCAGACATCACACAAGGGGTTTGTGATAAATATTCCACCACAGAGTAATTCTAGGCGGCCCTTGCATTTGGGTTGTGAGAATCTTTTTTAAATGCACCCTTTGGAATGAGTGTCATTATTTCTCCCAACGTCTTCTCAATCTGTAGAGGAAGAGATGGGAGAACAACTTTTGTACCCTTCTCAGAAGTGTTTGGTTTACTATAGTCGTGCGCTCTAGTTGATATGAAAGAATCACCCCTAACCATATATACGTTCGCAGATGAGGGATTGTTTGGAGGCAGGCAGGTGTCTTGTTTTCCCCCTTTTGTGCTTGTAGAGGCTTGAGTAAGATTTTGCCCATGTTGAAAGGGATTAGTCAACACTGCTTGTTGTTGTTGTGTGATGAACTTTTGGGCCTCTGCAAGTCAAGGACAAAGATGGGTTGGGTGGCTTCCGCACACAAGTTGCATGGCTACGTCACCTTCCATTTTTCCGTGTTGTCCTTGCCAGCATTATCAGTGGGTTTTTTATCCCCCTTACCCTCTTTCATTGTTTTTTCTTCCCTTCAGGCTGTTGGGTGGCCTTTGGGTTAGTCGATTGCACGGAGTGTACTTCTGACATTTGGGTAGGGGGAGAAACCAAAGCAGTAGTGTGTTTGGTCGGTGTGTGTTGGATGGATAACTGTTGCAATTGTTTTGTCAATTGCTCAGCGGGCTTGGTTTGTGTTGAACCAACAATACCATCAGCATGTGGTCCAGCTCTCTGTCTAGTTTTATCCAGTATCGAATGTGGTGCATCTGGAAAGATGTTGTATAATAAACCAGACTGAGAATAGATGAGCTCAAACTGTTGAGCCCTCATGATGGCATCTTCTTTAGAGAAAAATTCAGAGGTTGTGACGTCTTTGGATAACTGTGGGACCAAAGACTTAAGGAACTACTCAAGCAGGAATGCTGGTGGGACTGGTATTTTGATTATACTCTTCTGGCGTCTCCACTCTCGGATATGATCAGAGATATGGTCTGTTGTTGTCTGTTTGAAATTGGCGAGCATCTTTGTGCCAGTGTCGTATCTCACAGGTAACTGGAAATGGTTAAGGAAGGCCATCGCCAGTTCGCTAAAAGAAGAGTATCTTGAGCGATCGAGCTTGATGTACCATTTCGCAGCACTCCCAATAAGAGTACGTTGAAACAATCGCAACTATACAGAGTCATATTTCAATGAGTTAGATGAGAACCAAAGATGAAAGGTAGTCACATGATCATCTGGACCTTCATTAGGCTTGGCCTCGAACTTTGGAATGTTCGAAGACAACTTCGTCGGCATAGGAGGCCATCGTGGATCGTGACAAATAGGATCATTTAACAACCTTGTTAAATCTGGCAAGTGTAAAGTTGACAAGAATGGTAGTTTGGGTTGTTGCTGATAACCTGGGAAAAAGGGTCTTGGAGTTTGACTGGCACCAGGTTGCCAGAAAAAGTTTAGCTGCTGGCCCGAATTCTGGTAGAAACCATGGCCCTGACCAGCGTAAGGATTTTGCATCTATGGAGACATCATCAGCTAATTTCCCATAAAGGACATAGAGTGTTGGGCATGCATTGTATTCGAAGGACTTTGGGAAGGATTACCCCATGTCGGTCCTGCAAGGAGAGGCATAGAAGTATGTCTGAGGTTCCATTGATTGTTGAAAGAATTACCCTAGAATGACATTCCGGAGGAGGGAATGGATCCTTGTCCTGAATTCCAAGGTACTGCTATGTGCGCCCCCTGTGCAGGAATAGTACCCTGCGTAGGACTAGATTGTCCAAAAATGGGGTTGCCCCCATATGGGAAAGCGGATGACGAGAAAGTGTTGTTACCAAATGTTTTGTTCCAAGAAAATGGTGTTGAACCTACCGTCATACTATGTGAAGGGGTTCCCTGACTCCCTGCTCCAAATAAACTAGTGTGTGTAGGCGGCCCGGCGGACTGCTGATGTGGACCACCAAGTGAAGGGGACAAAGGAGGGATATGACCTCCTGCATAAGGAAGGGCATTAAAAGGCACAGGAGTTCCCCCAAGTTGACCTTGTAGAGGAGCGCTAGAGCTCCCTACCCCCAGACCCAAAGTCTGTAAAGTGGAGTAGGTTAGTACAGGACTTGTTCTCGAACTAGGAATACCATATGAAAACGGAGGGCCTGTCGCACTAGGTGTGAAGGGGGTTGTGGTCGCCGCCATAGACGAGTTCAGTCCACTATGCGATGTAGTTGTTTTCGAGACCATGGTGGCTCAGACTGATGATGGTAAGTTAGGAGATAACTCTCTTGTGGTGGAAACTGTGATGGAAATTGACGAATTCCCAGAAGGAGTAACAACATTTGTTTCCATTGTTGTGTGAGGCACTGTCTGGCGTTCGTGAAATTGGATTGGTACAATAAACGGTGCCAAGATATCAATGGTTGGGGTTTCAACTGAGCCAAGAGCGGCTGCTTCAAGGTTCAAAATGGTTGAGTCCTCCGAGAGTTGTT
>JZKD02S0918667.1:62528-74951 GCA_000966675.3 Picea glauca | reverse complement strand
TTTGACCAGCCCACCATGAGGATTGAGCTCGGATTTGGTGTCAAATCGACTTGGGAGTTGATCCATTAGTGGTTGGGAGGCCGACCAATTTCAATAAATGTGTCGTTTAGCAGGCATGTGGATTTTTCGCCAAATATCCGTGCATCGTGCGATGATGCGCACCTTATACATTGTTGTTACGTGCATACGTGCGCGAACCCATGTTCTGTAAAGCACCTTTCAATTTTTTGGTCATTTTGTATAGTTTTTGACCCTTTTGCAATGCTGTGGAATTAATCCTGTGCCATGAATGACTCCAGTCCTGTTGTGACGATGCGGAGTTCTTGTCGCCGTGTGTGGACGAAATTTCAGTGATAACAATAACCACTATCCCTAACACATACAACCACCAATTTCTTTAAATTCAAAAATCCTTAAACCAAACTATATATAACCATCAACCCTTATCTCCCCTAACTCATGCAATGTTTATCCCTTAATCTTTATAACTATTGATAATTAACATCTATAATTTTTATAATTAGAACCCTCAATGCTTACCTTTTATAACCCTAAATTCTTATATCCTTGTAACCCCTAAAACATCTAACCCAAAATCTCTATAATCCACACCAACTATTTATAATATCAACCCATTTAACCCTTTTATAACCTTGAATTCTTACATCCCTTGTAACCCCTAAAACATCTAACACATAATCTCTATAATCCACACCAACCATTTCTAGTGTCGACCCATTTAACCCTTGACATTACCAACTATATCACCTTTAACTCCTTTTACCCCAAACTGATCTAAATTCGGTTCCGAGCTTACCTGCTCTGTCAACTCCCCTGGTTGATTCCAACTCACTTCTGAGTTTATGAGACCCACAGATAGTCTCATCTACTCATCCCTTCCCACCTGGCAATATGGGATGTCTGTGCTGCCCTCCTGGCAGACTATGAGATCAACCGATCCCATCTTCATCAGCAACCCCTGCTGAATTGAACCCACCTTCGATTCCATGAGACTTTACTCTCATCTCTACCCACCTGGAAATATGAGATGCTTTCGCTTCCCTCCTAGCAATCTGAGATGCTTTCGCTGCCCTCCTGGCAATCTTCGAGATCCCACAGCGACCTCTTATCATTGCCCAGCTGGCAATGTGAAATTCCCTCGCTGTCCTCCTGACAGTCCGTGAGACCCCGCAGTGATCTCGATCTGTTGCCCTCCTGGAAAATGGGAATATCTACTTCTCTGCCCTCTTGGAAGTTCTTGAGATCCTCACTTGATCCCCATTCAAATTCTTCATCGTCGAGACCTCTCCCAGTCTCTAGTTTACATACCTCAACCACCCTGTTAACAGCCTCCGCTGTCTTCTTACCATCAACTCCCTGACTGGCCATTTTTCTTTTGGCTTCTTTCATGGGCCAATCATATACCCATCTCAGCTCCTTATCCTGCCGTATCTTCAATTCGAGCCTTTCCATTTCTCTTTTTATATATGCGAGCTCTTCATCCATGTCTTCTTGGCTCCATAGCTCTCTCCTCCTAGCATACCTACGACCTTTCGTAGCCATCTTGCTGCCTCTATTTGCCTTCCTGGAAAATCTGCTGCTGTCACTCTGTATCCTGAGTGTTTCCAGCTTCATCCTACAGTCTCTCTGAATGTCTACCTGATTGCTGCCTACCTGCAAACAATCACCTTACAGAGTCCTCAGCAACTTTGTCTTCCTCTTGCTTTCCTCTCGCTTCACCTGAAATATACAGATGAAGTTTAAGCTCTGATACCACTTTATGCAGGCGAGATGTCCCTACACCTCTACTCACCCGCTCTCAGGATCGTTCTCAAATCCCCTTCTGCTGAGCCGAAGCGGCTCCTTGGATTCCCTCGGGAATCTCTGCTAAAACCCAATCCACGGGTCCTTTAACTCCCTTCACGGCCTTTTGCACTTTACCGTGACTTTTTCCCAACTCATTATCGGGATTCAGGGTTTCAAGCTTCCTGCTGTCAAGAGTCACTATCCTCTCCAATTCCCCGATCACCGATGAGCTCCTTTTCAATGATACGCACCCCTTCTACCTTAGCTTTTGGTCCATGTGACCTACCTATATATGACCGCAGTCATACTCTTCATCGGGGTTTCAGACTTTTTGATGCCAAATTTCAAACGTCCTTTGGATCCATGATCCTCTGATTCCCGATGCGCTTTAGCCCTTCAAGCTAAGCCCTGGCCAATGTGACCACTATTTGCGTGACCATAGTCCTGTCTCCCGTCGAGGCTACAGGGTTTCCAATGCCCAAATGCATATGCCTACGGGATTCCCGACTCCTCGAATCCCGACTCTCCACTGCACTAACAGATGGCTTCCACTATAGCTCTTTGCTCAACCCTGATGTGCTAACAGCTGGCCCCCACTGATCGGGGTTTCGCGATTCGCGATTCCAAAGTGCACAAATAACTTGTCACTGGGATCACCGATATCCCGATGAAATAAACACCGATGGATGGCTTCCTTGTCGGAACTTTCCCGATGAAACTGATCGTTGCCACGCGTCCTTCCAGATGGACGGTCCTGATTTCTTCGGGATTTCGAGAATTTCAATGTCCCAACTCCTTCGTCCTCAGGAACTCTAATTTCCCGATGGTCAATATCCCGACTCGCTCTGGATTTTTGACACATGTCTCCCCAAACGGATGGCCCAGATTATGAGTCAGAGTTTCCACTATGGACTTACCCGATCTCTTGTCCACGGGAATGTCGATATCACGATGCACCTCAGTACCGATGGCACTCGATCTCCACCACGTGCCTCCACTAACGGACGACCCAGATCGCTCTGGTGTTTCGAGACTTGGAATGTCTCGATTCTCTTGCCCTCGAGAATTCAAAGAGTTATCTTCTCTAGATTCACTTCTTCTACGTGCCTACTCCAGAGGCTAAACTCTGGTCATTTCCTCCCGATCCAACGGCTGACGAGATTTCTGCTCCAGATCTGACGGCTGTTGTGCTCTCCTAAGCTTTGGATACTCTGAACCCCTCCAAAGAGTTCTTCAGTCTCTGCACTACTTTCAGTTATGACCTCGTGCGTAAAATTACTCGCCCTCCTGAGCTTATCCTTCTACTCAAGCAACTCCTTGTTGAGTCTTTCTGGGTGTTCAGCAACCCAATGAAGATCCTTCAGTGGATACTTCATCCAACTCCAGAATTCAAAGAGTTATCTTCTCCTATGCCTATCTGCACACAGACTCAAATGCCCACTTGGCAGAGTGTTTTCTTCCACAGAACGTTCAGTAGTTCTGTCTTCTTCTCCTATGCACCTATGCACCTGCTCAATGCCCACCTGGCAGAGCTCTCACAGAATCCTCAGTGATTCTGGTCCTCCTTTTTGAACTCACAAGCGATTTCTTCCAACTACACCTTATGCATGTGCTCAATGCCCACTTGGCAGAGCTCTACAGAATTCACAGCAGAATTTTGTCTGCAGTTGTGTCTCTCATACATAGCCTTGCCTCCTAAGGTGTTCAGCAACCTCAAAGGTCTTCCTCTTGAGTTGTTGATTTCATCTCTTGTGCCTCAGCACGCCTTTGTTTGAACCCACAGTGTTCAGAAGTGCATCCTCAGTGCATCGGTATTCAGAGACCGCAGTACTCTGTCACGCCCTCCTGGCATGAAACCTTAAAGACCTTCCACCCTGAAATCAAACATACTCCTGCAAATGCCTAACATACATCTACATCATACATAAATAACACACACAGACATCCCCATAACACATAATAATGCAGGAAAAATTGCTCTGTTATATTAACAATGGAAAATGCCTATATTTACAAAGGCGTTCTCGAGCTCTCTCTGGCTCTTCTCCTACAACCATTACAACTTTAATCTAACTACCAAAATGAGATCTGAAAATCTCTTTTACCTGAGGGGGCTCTTAGAGCGCTTCCCTCCAGATTCACCTACCCTATTCAATTACAATAAATGGTTGTCTAGTCCAGCATCTGGATCTATATCTTAGCTGACCTAGCATTAAAGTCGATCTACCTAATGCCTGCATAAAAGCACGGCTTCTATGGCTAACTAGCCTAGACATTTAATTACATTCTCATTCAAATTTGAATGAGGACTGCGCCTCTCTTTTAGCGTGCGATTTGAATTCGTTGGCTAGCTGGCTGATGTGGAGAGATGATCCTGCATCAAACTCCTCAACTACAAAATCATGAGCTCCTGCTCATGCGCTTCCCCTCTAAGCTGTTGGAAATCCTCCTGGATCCCAAACAAATATCTGGAGCTTCCCATCTGCTCCATGTTGCTACTGTTGTTGCTGCTACTGCTTCTTCCTTTCTGCTCAGCCTCTCCTCGCTGGCAGTTTCTGCTGATCGGATCATCAGCTCCATGATCTCTTCGATCACTGCATCCAGCTGCTCCCTTGGCTGGTCCTATTTTTACAGTCTCCTCAGCTGCAAAAATTTTTGGCACATGAGAAGATCACCATGATCTCCCATGCCTCCTTCATCAGTTTCCAACTTCACCTGTTGGATGTGAACACTTTGCACTTTTACCCTCTCTTCCAGGGCTTCTATCTGTTCCCACAGATCAACAAAGCAAATGTTGCCTGCTCCTTTTTCTTCTTTTGCTTCAAACTCCCAAGTTGCAGTCTCTTTAGCTTCATCGTTGAATTCATTAAGCCATTCCTCAGAATGCTCGCTCTCTTCTTCCTCTTCTTTTTCTTCTTTTGTTGTCGGCTCCAATGCTACAGCACTCTCAGCTCGCTGGCTGAAATCATTGAGTCGTTCCTCAGAACGCTCATTCTTCCCTTCATCCACTTGGGCAGTCTCAAATGTCTGCTCCAATTTCCTTTTGACAGTCATCGTCAGATGTGACTGTTCTTCTGTTGTTGCTTCACCTGCAACACAAATTTCTACATCCTCCTGGGCAAATGGTAGGAATATTCCAATTCCCCCAATCATTAGAATATCATCATGATCTTCCTCCTCTTCTGTCATCTGCACCTGCTGATCTAAATTCAGTTTCGAGCTTACCTGCTCTGTCAGCTCCCCTGGTTGATTCCAACTCACTTCTGAGTTTATGAGACCCACATATAGTCTCATCTGCTCATCCCTTCCCACCTGGCAATATGGGATGTCTATGCTGCCCTCCTGGCAGACTATGAGATCAACCGATCCCATCTTCATCAGCAACCCCTACTAAATTGAACTCACCTTCGAGTCCATGAGACTTTCAGACAGTCCCGCACTCTCATCTCTACCCACCTGGAAATTTGAGATGCTTTCGTTGCCCTCCTGGAAGTCTTCGAGATCCCACAGCGACCTCTTATCATTGCCCAGCTAGCAATGTGAAATTCCCTCGCTTTCCTCCTGATAGTCCGTGAGACCCCGCAGTGATCTCGATCTGTTTCCCTCCTGGAAAACGGGAATTTCTACTTCTCTGCCCTCTTGGAAGTTCTTAAGATCCTCACTTGATGCCCATTCAAATTATTCATCGTCGAGACCTGTCCCAGTATCTGGTTTACATACCTCAACCACCCTGTTAATAGCCTTCGCTGTCTTCTGACAATCAACTCCCTGACTGGCCATTTTTCTTTTGGCTTCTTTCATGGGCCAATCATATACCCATCTCAGCTCCTTATCTTATCATATCTTAAATTCGAGCCTTGCCATTTCTCTTTTTATATATGCAAGCTCTTCATCCATATCTTCTTGGCTCCATAGCTCTCTCCTCCCAGCATACCTACGACCTTCCGTAGCCATCTTGCTGCCTCTATTTGCCTTCCTGGAAAATTTGTTGCTGTCACTCTACATCCTGAGTGTTTCCAACTTCATCCTACAGTCTCCATGACTGTCTACCTGATTGTTGCGTACCTGCAAACAATCACCTTACAGAGTCCTCAGCAACTTTGTCTTCCTCCTTCATTCCTCTCGCTTCACCTGAAATATACAGATGAAGTTTAAGCTCTGATACCACTTGATGCAAGAGAGATGTCACTACACCTCTACTCACCCGACATCAGGATCGATGTCAAATCCCCTTCTGCTGAGCCGAAGCGGCTCCTTGGATTCCCTCGGGAATCTCTGCAAAAACCTGATCCACAGGTCCTTTAACTCCCTTCACGGCCTTCTACACTTTACCGTGACTTTTTCCCAACTCATTATCAGGATTCAGGGTTTCAAGCTTCCTGTTGTCGAGAGTCACTGTCCTCTCCAATTCCCCAATCACCGATGAGCTCCTTTTCACTGATACACACCCCTTCTACCTTAGCTTTTTCCCATGTGACCTACCTGTATATGACCGCAGTCATACTCTTCATCAGGGTTTCGGACTTTTTGATGCCAAATTTCAAACGTCCTTTGGATCCACGATCCTCTGATTCCCGACGCGCTTTATCCCTCCAAGCTAAGCCCTAGCCAATGCGACCACTATTTCTGTGACCATAGTCCTGTCTCCCGTCGGGGCTACGGGGTTTCCAATGCCCAAATGCATATGCCTACGGGATTCCCAACTCCTCGAATCCCGACTCTCCACTACACTGATAGCTGGCTTCCACTATGGCTCTTTTCTCATCCCTGATGTGCTGACAGCTGGCCCCCACTGATCGAGGTTTCACGATTCGCGATTCCAAAGTGCACAAATAACTTGTCACTGGGATCACCGATATCCTGATGAACTAAACACCGATGGACGGATTTCTTGTCGGGACTTTCCCGATGACACTGATCGCTGCCACACATCCTTCCAGATGGACGGTCCCAATTTCTCCAGGATTTCGAGACTTTCAATGTCCCAACTCCTTCATCCTCAGGAACTCCGATTTCCCGATGGTCAATATCCTGACTCGTTCCGGATTTCTGACACCTGTCTCCCCAAACGGATGGCCCAGATTATGATTCAGGGTTTCCACTATGGACTTACCCGATCTCCTGTCCACGGGAATGTCAATATCCCGATGCGCCTCAGTACCGATGGCACTCGATCTCCGCCATGTGCCTCCTCTAACGGACGGCCTAGATCGCTCCGGTGTTTCGAGACTTGGAATGTCTTGATTCTATTGCCCTCGAGAATCCTGATTTCCTGATGGCTAATATCCCGACTGCTAAGCTTCGTGCAGCTCCTATCTAATCTGACGGCTGACGGGATTTCTGCTCCAGATCTGACGGCTCAGATCACTTATTCTGCGCGCCTACTCCAGAGGCTAAACTCTGGTCATTTCCTCCCGATCCAATGGCTGACGGGATTTCTACTCCAGATCTGATGGTTGTTGTGCTCTCCTGAGCTTTGAATACTCTGAAATCCTCCAAAGAGTTCTTCATTCTCTGCACTACTTGCAGTTACGACCTCGTGTGTAAAAGTACTCGCCCTCCTGAGATTATCCTTCTACTCAAGCAACTCCTTGCTGAGTCTTTCTGGGTGTTCAACAACCCAATGAATATCCTTCAGTGGATACTTCCTCCAACTCCAGAACTCAAAGAGTTCTCTTCTCCTGTGCCTATCTGTACACAGACTCAAATGCCCACTTGGCAGAGTGTTTTCTTCCATAGAACGTTCAACAGTTCTATATTCTTCTTCTGTGCACCTATGCACCTGCTCAATGCCCACCTGGCAGAGCTCTCACATAATCCTCAGTGATTCTGGTCCTCCTTTCTGAACTCACAACCGAGTTCTTCCAACTGCACCTTGTGCATGTGCTCAATGCCCACTTGGCAGAGCTCTACAGAATTCACAACAGAATTCTATCTGCAGTTGTGTCTCTCATACACAGCCTTGCCTCCTGAGGTGTTCATCAACCTCAAAGGTCTTTCTCCTGAGTTGTTGATTTCATCTCTTGTGCCTCAGCACGCCTTTGTCTGACCCGCAGTGTTCAGAAGTGCATCCTCAGTGCACCGGTATTAAGAGACCGCAGTACTCTGTCACGCCCTCCTGGCATGAAACCTCAAAGACCTTCCACCCTGAAATCAAACACACTCCTACAAATGCCTAACATACATCTACAACATACATAAAGAACACACACAGACATCCCCATAACACAGAATAATGCAGGAAAAATTGCTCTGTTATATTAACAATGGCAAATGCCTGTATTTACAAAGGTGTTCTCGAGCTCTCTCTTTCTCTTCTCCTAAAACCATTACAACTTTCATCTAACTACCAAAATGAGATCTGAAAATCTCTTTTACCTGAGGGGGCTCTTAGAGCGCTTCCCTCCAGATTCACCTACCCTATTCAATTACAATAAATGGTTGTCTAGTCCAGCATCTGGATCTAGATCTCATCCGACCTAGCATTAAAGTCAATCTACCTAACGCCTGCATAAAAGCACGGCTTCTATGGCTCACTAGCCTAGACATTTAATTACATTCTCATTCAAATTTGAATGAGGACTACGCCTCTCTTTTAGCGTGCGATTTGAATTCACTGGCGTGGATGGCTGGTTGGCTGATGTGGAGAGATGCTCCTGCATCATCGATGTAGGAAAAACTAATCGCATAGAATATTTTGGTAATTTACACGGTTTTGAGGCAATTCGAAAGGTTTTTCAAAAACCCTAGAGATCTGAAACAATGGATGGTCATCGTTATGAGCATTGTTTACCGGGGTTGTGCCCCCCTCCCCTCCATCAAAGGAAGGCACATTGAGGGCGTTGGTGTCTTCGTTGGGTAAAGTGCACCAATATGATTTTTTAATACGCCAGATGATATCCCGCAAGTCTAAATTCCAGCAGTGAATTCAAGGCACGTGGCTCTGAATCTTTCAGACATGGCCTTAATTGGCCAGTTTATTGGGGTTTGGCCTTCCCCGAAGGCAATGGAAAACTGTATCCAAAAGAGTTGGTTCGGTCTAATCAAAGGAAAGATTTTGCATTAGTTCTGCGGAAAAGGATTCTATATTTTTTTTAAAAGATCTAATATTTCAAAATGGGTCGTACTTTTATGGAACCAAAGCATTGTATTTGAACAAGTCAACATCGGATTTTAATCCTGAAAATGATATCACTTCGGCCATTCCAATTTGGGTTAGGCTCCCACACCTTCTATTGCATTGTTGGAACGAAGAAGTTCTGAAGGTTATTGGGAATACCTTGGAGACATACATAAATAAATCAGAGCCAAGGAAATGATGGAATGTGTATGTATCTGTGTAGAGGTGAACTTGGAAAAGGGTTTATTGGAAGCGGTATAGTTGGTCTTTGGAAATTGGAATCGTATACAATGGATTATGGGAAAATTACTTTCAAATGCAAGAAATTCCATGAGTATAAGGTACAAAAGAAGAGAACAAACAACAAGACAGGTACAACAAAAATATATAAGATTGGCACATCTAGAGCTGAAGAGATAGGGATTAAAGACATTCCAACAGTGAGGTTAAAGTTTTAATAATAAAAACATGTACAAGATACTTTCTCATGAAGAAACTATCCCTACCTTTGAAATAGTGGGCATTTTATTGATTAGTAGAAACCCAATATTGTGAGCCCAAGTAAATAGATAAATCTTGAATTCATCTCATCACCTAAAGGTTGAGAGCAACAACCTTAATCATGTAGAGGATCTCCCTCCTTCCATTGTGGTTCCCCTCAATTCAAATCTTGGTTCAGATTGCCAAAGTCCATATGAAAAAGATGAAAATATTGATGAGGATCTATAAGAGATAGTAATAAAAGAGAATTCTCAAAGAAACACTAGCTAAAAACCTGCAAAAGACAAAAGGAAAAAAATGGTAGAGAAAGAAATTGAGTTAAAGCAACAACATACCCTCCCAAATCTAATGGGGGAAAAAACCATAAGAAATCACAGTGGAACGAATCCATCAAGGGTGGATCCCAAAAACCTCTAAGTAAGTAATGAATATTGTCGACTGGAATTGTAAGGGATTAGGGAGTAAAGAGAAAAAGGAATCAGAAATGAGTTTGGTCAAGAAAGAAAATCCCTCAATTCTCCTATTCCATGAGACAAATCTAAATGCGAAAGAAGTTATTCTAAGATGTAGCAAGTTTTGGAAAAATAGTGAACGATCAACAATTAGTGCTAGAGGGGCATCAAGGGGTTTGTGCATTGTATGGAATGATTCTCTCTAGAAAATGACTCGTATTCAAAAATCACAACACTAGTTGTTTACCTATCTCAAAAATCAACATATAGGTGAGGAGATTAATTGGGTAAATGTATACATGCCTATCTTATATTCAAAAAAAGGGGAGTGATGGGATTCATTAATCAATCTGAAAGGGATGATACATTGGTTCTATTATATAGTGGAAAGGGATTTAACACTGCTCTTATTCAAAAGGAAACACGGGTAGGGATTACAGTGCAAGACTCATTTAGAGAGAGGATGGAAAACTTTATCTCTTTATGGGAATTAATCGATGAAAAACCCCAAAGATGAAAATACACCTAGACAAATAAACAAATTGGTCTGGGGCATATAGTTGCAAGGCTAGACAAGTTCTTGGTTTAGAGTACACTTTTGGAAAGTGGCTTTCCAACCTCTTCCAAAATTATTATGAGTTGCATCAAATCATAAACCAATTTCGCTACTGCTCAAAGAAGTGTATAATTATGGCCCAATTCCTTACTATTTTAATCCCCTTTGGATACAAGATAAAATTGGTGATTGACATTATAACGTGAACTTGGTGGCAGAGAAATAAATTGAGTTAAAGCAACAACATACCCTCTCGAATCTAATGGGAAAAGGAACCACAAGAAATCACAGTGGAATGAATCCATCAAGGGGTCCCAAAAACCTCTAAGTAATGAATATTGTCCACTGGAATGGTAATGGATTATGGAGTAAAGAAAAAAAGGAATCAGCAATGAGTTTGGTTAAGAAAGAAAAGCCTTTAATTCTCCTATTCCATGAGAGAAATATAAACGTGGAAGAAGTTATTGTAAGATGTAGCAAGTTTTGGAAAAATAGTGAAGGATCGACAATTAGTGTCAGAGGAGCCTCAAGGGGTTTTTGCATTGTATGGGATGATTCTCTCTGGCAGATGACTCGTAGTAAAAATCATAACACTTACCTATCTCAAAAATCAACATATGGGTGAGGAGATTAATCAGGTAAATGTATACATGCCTATCTTATATTCAGAAAAAGGAGAGTGATGGGATTCATTAATCAATCTGAAAGGGATGATACATTGGTTCAACTATATAGTGGCAAGGGATTTTAACACTACTCTTAGTCAAAAGGAAACACGGGTAAGGAGTATGGTGCAAGACCCATTTAGAGAGAGGATGGAAGACTTTATCTCTTTATGAGAATTAATAGATGTAAAACCCCATAGATGAAAATACACATAGACAAATAAACAAATTGATATTGGGCATATAGTTGCAAGGCTAGACGAGTTCTTGGTTTAGAGTACACTTTTGGAAAGTGGATTTGTAGCCTCCTCCAAAATTATTCTGAGTTGCATCAGATCATAAACCAATTTCGCTATTACTCAAATAAGTGTCTAATTATGGCCCCATTCCTTACTATTTTAATCCCCTTTGGCTACAAGATAAAATGGTGATTGACATTATAAGGCGAACTTGGTGTAATTGGGTGGATGGTTCCCCAGTCCATATATGAGAACAAAAGCTAAAATATACAAAGAAAGCGCTCAAGGAATGGGAAAAACCCCATTTCTCTTCTCAAGAAATTGAGGTTCAAACTTATAGGGAGAAGTTAGAAAGCATACTAAACTGAATTGAGCTTGAGCATGTTACTAAGGGAATGGTGAATGAAGAAAGAGAAGAATTTCAAAGATATGAAAAATCCCTATGTAAAAAGAAATGAGTTGGAGATTGAAATCTAGAAGTTTATGGCTCAAGAAAAGGGATAAGAATATAACTTACTTTCATAAGAAAGCAAGAAGCAGAGTATGGAGAAATAATGTTAAAGAGATAAATACTACCAATGGAGAGACTCGATACTTTTGACAAAATTAAGGAAACAACCTATCTTTGCTTTAAGGACCTATATCTAGAAAAAGGAGAGGAGCCTGGGGTTACTATTGCAATGTTGGCAAACATACCAATAATCATCTCTTTGGAAGAAAATGAAAATCTTATGCAGAGGGTGTCAAAGGATGAAATTCAAGCTGCAATCGGAGAGCTCGATCCCAACAAATCTTCTAGTCCAAATGGATTTACTATCCTTTTTTATAGAGTTTGTTGGAATACTATCAATTATGATGTAATTAGAATAAGAAAATATATTTAAAAATCCTTTAGAATGAGAGGATCCACAAAATATGTTTTCCTAGCTCTCATTACCTAAAGAACAAAATCCAATATCTTTTGCTAGGTTCAAACCAACCTCTTTGTTCAATGCTTCATATAAGATAATAACAAAAATCATAGCGACAAGGATTAAACTCTTGCTACCCAAAATTATATCATAGAATCAAGGTGGTTTTATGG
>JZKD02S0918667.1:43162-62518 GCA_000966675.3 Picea glauca | reverse complement strand
TGGCATCAGAAGAATCAAACTTTATAGGTGGCAGGAGGATTCATCATTGAATATAACAGTCCAGATTCCATACAAGCCATTCGAGATCTTTTCTGAAATCAAATCCCATGTTTTAAGGCACCTCTCTACAGTTAAAGGTACAATTGGCAGCTTCATCATAGATTGGAGTGGCTTGAATTTATCCAAAGGCATATGGCAGGGAATTCATTAAATGAAGATCATTCCCAATCTAAGGAGATTTAATCAGCATTTTCAAAACAATTCGAGAAACATTTCAACTCTGTTTATTATTCTTATAATTTAATTAGATATTTTTGCCAGAAATTATGGGCAGTTAGTTTTTTATAATTGGTATTTATGCCGTGATTTGTAATAGAGATAATGGGGGGGCTGGTGAGAAGAACGCTGATAAGATATTGATGAAACAACATCTATCAGAGTTATTAGAAGCTTGAGGGCATTGCATTTAGGAATCACTTCTGACATTGGAGATATATGACATTTGTTCATTCAGATTGTGAATTTCCTGTCTAAACACTGTTTTTCCCTTTTTCTGTTTTACATTCAGTCTTTCTTCCTACTTGAATAAATTACAGACATTGAGAATCAATGGCAGCTTATGGATGATAGATTCCCGAGTGGTAAGGATTTTGCTATGACTGCCTATCATCCATGTGTTTTGTTTCAAGTATCGTTGCATCTTTTTTACTAAGAGAATCTTTGTTTGACGAGGTGTTCTACTTTTTGTTTATTCCATATTCTTCTACCCATTTACATATAAATGTCTTATCTGATATACAATTTGATTACCTCCGATCAACATGGTGTTTACTTGACTCCATGCCCAATGGTGTTTTAACTGATCTGCTTTTAGCTTGTTTCTCTTATCCTGTCTCTCGTCATCTACCTCATTCACCTTATTTCAAAAAACCAAACACATTCCTATTTACAAAATCATTGCAATAATTGAAGGGGTGCTAGGCTTGTCCCTATAGCAATCTAGGGGCGACTTCTAGCACTAACAGTTACCTCCTGAGAGGGACCATGATTTTACCATCGAGCTAAAACCTGGTGTGGAGCCAATTTCCAAGACACCGTATAGAATGATGGCACCAAAACTTTGTGAGTTGCAGATTCAGTTGAAGGAAATACTTGATTTAGGGATAATAAGGCCTAGTGTCTCACATTGGGGTGCACTAGTAATTTTTGTTAAGAAGCAGGATGGTTCCTTATGACTGTATATAGATTACAAGGACTTGAACCGTGCTACAATGAAAAATAGGTACCCAATGCCACGAATAGAAGATCTCTTTGATCATATGGAAGGAGCAACAATGTTCTAAAAATTGATCTGCAATCAGGGTATCACCAGTTAAAGATTAAGGAAGGCGATATTCCTAAAACTACCTTTCGAACTCAATTTGGGCATTACAAGTTTGTTGTAGTACCTTTTGGTTTGACCAATGCACCAACAATATTCATGAGCCTCGTGAATGGTGTATTCCAAAAGTACTAGACGGCTTTGTACAGGTCTTTCTGGATGATATCCTCATCTATTCCAAGAACGAAAGAGAACATGAGGAACACTTGTGAGTGGTGTTGTCATGCCTTAGAGAGAACAAACTATATGGCAAGTTGTCGAAGTGTTCTTTCTTCCATAAAGAAATTCACTATTTAGGTCATATCATTTCCGGTGAAGGAATCTTTGTGGATCCAGAAAAGGTAAAGGCCATTATGGAATGGCCAATGCCGAGAAATGCTCATGAGGTGAGAAGCTTCATGGGGATAGCTGGTTATTATCGGAGATCTGTGGAAGGGTTCTCTAAAATAGAGAAACCCATCACCACTTTGCAGCGCAAGGGGGTCATGTATGAATGGACAGAAGAATGTGATATTGCATTCATCGACCTTAAGAGGTTACTAACTAGTGCACCAATTCTACGAGTGTCGGATATGGAAAAAGACTTCACAGTCTGCACAGATGCCTCAAAGCAAGGATTGGGGGCCATGCTAATGCAGGATGGAGGAGTGATAGCGTATGTGTCAAGAAAGTTGAAGCAACATGAGGAGCTTTACGCTACCCATAATTTAGAGTTGGCAACTGTAATGCTAGGTCTAAAACTGTGGAGGCACTATCTAGTGGGGCGAAACTTTGAGTTCAAAATAAACCATGAAAGCTTAAAGCATCTCTTCACTCAAAGGGATCTTAATGCCAAGCATAGGCGATGGAGTGAGTTTATGAGTGAGTATGATTTTGGAATTTCGTACATCAAGGGAAAGGAGAATGTGGTCACAGATGCCTTGAGCAGGAGACCACATGTCTTCTCTTTGGTACCCTTAAAAGTTAATCTGAGGGAGCATGTGTTGGGGCAACTTCTTGGAGATAGTTGGTATTTAAAGGTTACTTCAACCCTCTAGAGTGAGAGGCAAGTAGATCAAAAGTATGAAGGATATATCATGGAAGTAGATGGA
The DNA here is from genome assembly GCA_000966675.3 of Picea glauca. Lineage (NCBI taxonomy): Eukaryota > Viridiplantae > Streptophyta > Pinopsida > Pinales > Pinaceae > Picea > Picea glauca. The sequence goes on along the minus strand of JZKD02S0918667.1, from coordinate 60,046 downwards.
TTGTTAATATATTAGGGAAGGATGTACATCCCCAAAGGTGGGGATATTTGAAGCATCATACTCAAGGAAGCCCATAGAGCAATTTATTGTGCACATCCAGGTGTGAAGAAAATGTACGTGGACATGAAAATGCTTTTCTTTTGGGTAGGAATGAAGCGTGATGTAGTCCATTTTGTCGCCAAGTTCCTAGAGTGTCAACAAGTGAAGGCTAACCACCACCACCTGACATGTCTCCTACAACCACATGATGTTCCTATGTTCAAGTGGGAAGTCATTTTTATGGATTTTGTTGTGGGATTGCCGCTCACATCGCATAGACACAATGTCATTCTTGTGATAGTTGATAAGTTGACCAAGAGTGCTCATTTTATTTCGGTTAAAGACACTTATGATGTCACTGATGTGACACGCGTGTTTATAAGTGAGGTCATCCGTTTGCACGGGTTACCTAAGAAGATCATTTCAGATAGAGATTCTTGATTCACTTATACGTTTTGGACAAGTTTGCAGTCAACATTGGGAACTCAGTTGAACTTAAGCACAACATATCATCCCGAAATAGATGGGAAAACTGAGAGAGTAAATCAGGTTATGGAAGACATGCTTAGGATGTATGTTATGGATAATCAAACCCATTGGGAGAAGTACCTACCTTTGGTAGTCTTCACCTACAATAACAGTTTTCATAGCTCCATTGGAATGCCACCCTATGAAGCTCTGTATGGAAGGCCATGCATGACACCGTTGAGTTGGGAAAGATTAGAAGACCGAGTGATAGTTGGGTCAGAATTGATTCAAGAGATGGAGGAACAGGTGATTCAAATTAGACAATGACTAAAGGAAGCACAAGATAGACATAAAAGTTATGTTGATGCACATAGGACTGACCGAAGTTATAAAGTGGGAGATCGAGTTTTCATTCGTATTAGGCCTAATAAGAGTACCATTCGGTTCGAGAATGGGACAAAGTTGTTGCCTCAATTTATAGGACTGTTCAAAATCCAAGAGAGAAATGGACCTATTGCCTATCGTCTCATACTGCCACCCCACTTGCATAAAGCTCATAATTTTTTTCATGTATCTGTTCTACATCATTATGTTGTTGATGAATCTCATAAACTGAATTGGAAGGAATTGCAGGTATCGGATGCGGAAACCCTCATGGTTGAACCGTTACACATATTGGACCGTAGGGTCCAACAGCTCAAGAATCGTTTGGTAGACCAAGTTAAGGTTCAGTGGGACAAGTATAGCCCGAGATTTGCTACTTGGGAGGATGTAGAGACCTTATGAAGAGATCATCCCTCACTTTTTTGACCACCTAGGGAATATGCTTTCCTGAAGGTTGGGTGTATGTAATGCTACCTTTTAACTTATACAACTAGAATTACTTAAGGCCTAATCATATTTATTTTCTATTCACTTTGAAACTATTAATGATACACTTGAACTTTTAAGACATATGAACCTATGTGAATGCCAATTCTATGAATGTTTAACGTTATTCGAATTATGATGGATATTATGCAATCTATTTCTAACTTGAAAATTTTGACATTTAAAGTTGTTAGTACATGGATATCAGATTGAGATTATGAATGAATGCATTTACATGATGATARTGCATGAATATGTATGGGTTTGTGTTATAAACTAATCTGCAGGTCAATAGGCTATGAAATAGCTTGAGAATAATGATGATAAAAGGTTGATGTCGTGAACATCGACYAKGAMACAATATGGCATGAATCTTGTATGTGAAATTATATTGGTTCAAATGCATTGCTATGATGTGTGGACAAGTGCARGTTTTTCAGATAGCGAGACTACCTAAAACTGAATATACGATGACAAAATTCCCAGCAACACAGTGCCACTGTATRTTCCATGGTAGGGTGTTGACCCTAGTTCTATTATGAGGGGTRGWGGCATTTCCCATYGTGTATCCTCTRAAACCTGRAGTTATGGGAGGATGGTGTTAKCTCACGCTTCCCTAGAYGTGTGATGATGACAGTCATATGCCTGYTAGGGAAGCTTGGTCAAGAGAATTGACACTTCCGCTTACGGKTTCTATTTGGAGTTAGGTCAATATAGTTGACACTCCAAGATAGTCYAGCAGAGGAAGGATAGGGATGGAAGATGGAAGTAGGTTAGGGAGGAATGATKACTAGAAGTAGTTGAGAGTGTGTGGGGCTTTCGCCTTATGGTAGAATTTCTTGGTTTTCTTGTTTTATATATATATATATATATATATATATATATATATATTTGCTTAACTGAACTACAATTATATAAGTGAATGTTGCTTGTGCTAAATTATTATAATTGAGGGATTTCGCAAACATTTATTTGGTCTACTATCTTTTATGAAATGAATAGTCTTGTTGATTGRATTRGACATATGCAAGAATTACTTTAGGAGTGATAATTATTGTCATTAGTGCATGTGTGAGTCTTGTATGTGCTAACTACACATGCATGCCTTRCACATGTACACTAGTATGTATACGTGTTTTAAATTGAYGRTGTTGTTTATTTGATGTGGATGTATGAATCGTGTGTTTTTACCCTTGCATTGTAAATTACTCTAACTTCGGGAYGAAGTTTCTTGAAGGGTGGGTGTATGTAACAACCCARATTGATTAWTTTTTATCATAGTTTTTAATTTAAATTTAATTAATTATTAAAATATATTAAATGAGCCTTTTATTATTTTATTATTAAAAGGTGGGTGAAGTAATTAATGGGGGGATAAGGMTGTTGGAGAATTAATGGGGGGATAARGTTGTTGGGGAATTAATGAGAGRGATTTGAGAGAGGAGGATAAGAAATAAGGGGAAGACTTGGAAGGGGAGCTGATTTTGGTTTTGAGAAATTCTAAAAGATAGAGAAGGGGAGMAAATTRGGGAACCAATTGTTTTTGGGGAACTCTCATAGGGCACTGCTATTGTTGGGAACTTTGGGCACRGGGGCCAGGGAACTGCAAGGATTCCTGGAGCTAGGGAGCCRGAGAGGCTRTTCCTAGWTGGTTGGGAGGTTAATATTYAGTTGGGCAATTTGGGGAGGCACAAGAACAAGTGAACCAAGGGCTGAATCACCCGAATTTGTAGGTGGAGGTATGTATTTTACCAGTTGGTCTGTCATCCTTATGATGTTGTTATTATGTTGTTATCATTAATATGTTGCTATGATGTTGTTATTATGATGTTGTTGATGTTGTCATTATGCTGTTATCATTAATATGTTGTTGTTGTTTATCCTTGGTATAAGAAAATAATGAAAGAAATTATAGACTAAATTCAATCATTTCAGTAGGAGATTTAAAAAAACAGTTATTTATTTTTTAGTCCTGAAAAAAAATATAGTTAGGCTTTACAATCTTGTTCAGGGCTCTATAATCAATACAAAGTCACCATGTCTCGTCCTTCTTCTGTAACATAACAATTGGGCTCATGCAAGGTGATGAACTTGGTCTAATGTGGCCCTTCAGAATTAGCTCTTGGATCTAGCTTTTGATTTCTTCATTCTCCATAATATAGCACCTATATATAGGGCCATTGGGTACAACCGCACTGGATATCAAATCAATTGATTGCTTTACCTAATGGTAAAAGAGCACCCTGATAGGTGAGGCAAATATGTCTTTGTGTTCTTCTATTATCTTGTCCACCTACTTCTGTTGTGTAGAGAGACCTCGTGAAGAGGTTTTGGTGGTTGCATTGATCTTCCGTTCACCTTCTGATTAGACCATAAAGAGGACAAATCTCTTGTTTTGAGAGATCACCTTTTTGCACTGCTTCATAGAGATCAAATAGACCGCAGTAGTTGGGACTACCTCTGGTACCCTACATAGTTGGCCTCCCAAAGTAATAATGACACTACAAGGCCTAGATTCATAAACAACATGACACTTCCACATATATGGTTGTCCTAAAAGAACATCACAAAATTCAAGTGGGGCAACATCACACAATCCCTCATCTTTGAAGGGCTTGATATCGTAGTTTAGACGATATTGTCGGTTGACGCAGATGTCTCATCCATGGTTAGCTAACCGATGGTGTATGGTTGAGGGTGCAACATCGTTGTTAGGACCTCTTGACAACCTTTGTTGAGATTAAGGTCTTTTGGCTACCATTGTCAACAATTAAATGGAGTGGGGCCCCCTTCACCCACATATGTGAGAGGAAGAGGTGCTCCCCTGATTCATCTGGCCGGACCTTTGTGGTAGTTATGGTGACATTGGGTTTTGTGTCAATGATTCATTTTCTCCTATTCGGTTTGGAATCAGAGTCTGAGCTAACATCCGACTTTGAGGCTTTCATCTCAACCAACAATGACTGTTTGGAGCGACATTCATTAGTGTTGTTCTAAGGGTTTTTGTGGAACTCACACCATTTTCCAACGTCTTTCTTCGACTTCCCATTACCCTTCTTTACTTGTGGCTTGGACTGGTTGTCTTGGGGATGGCCATCTTTGCTTTGTCCTTTGTTGTGAGAATTACGACCACTTTTATCATGCTTCTGTTGCAATGGGTTTGCATAACTGAAATCCCGCTTATTCTTTTGCTTGATATTAACAACATATTAGTAAGTGGCTCCTAGTGAGGAGATGTCTAGGAACTGCATATCTGTTTGGATGTACCTTTGTAGGCCATTGTGGTACTTTAGAACTAGGTGCTGCTCAAAGTCTTTAATTCCCAGCTTTATGTGCAAGGTATGGAAGATGTTGTTGTACTCCGGCACCGTCTGGTTTCTCTCCTAACACAAAGTTGTCCATCTTGTGTATTGGTCATCATAATTTCCAAATAGGTAGTATTGCTCCTTAAGGGCATCAACAAAAGTAGCCCAAGTGAGTTATGGCCTAAAAATTGCAAACTCATCTCCGACATGTTGCTCACAGTAAGTTTCCCACCAATCTCTGACATGGGGAAGAGCCTTAAGGAGCACGACAGTGATATTTTCACTGTTGGAAAATTTTTGGACAGAGAAATAACCCTCTAGCAAACTTAACCATTTTTCCAAAGCGTCGGTGTCTATCTGGCCTTCAAATAAAGGAATATCAAAGTTAACTTGTACCTTGAAAGGCATCACACCTTCGAAGTCACTGCTGGTTGAAGGAGCCTCCATTGTAGTTGGCAGCTATTGAAGGATCTCCACAAAATTATCCATCGTCTCGTTCCTCTATCGCGCGGGGGCTTCCTCAAGCAACAATTTGATAAGATCTCCTGCTTTGTCATCTCTCTTTTCTTTTGCCATGGGAGGCTGTTTGGGCTGGTGTGAGTGTTCTTCCCCAAGCTCAATTGGGCACTGCCATGTCAAAAAAACGTCATTTAGGGAAAACGACCTCGAAAGTTTGAGACCCAAAAAACTGTAGAAAAACTACCAAAATGTGAAACCATTCTAAATTAATGGAACATGTGAATGGCTACCAATATCCACCTAAATCTTGATTGCACTCTCCCTTGTTACCACACCAAGATTTCATTGCGCTTTATGTTTAATGAGTGTTTCTCTTCCATAACATGACAACAATTATGAAGACACACAATGTAAAGAAATAGGGCAACAATTATGAAGGCAATGTAAAGAAATAGGAAAGATGAAGAACATGAAGGATGATTGAGGACACACATGCTAAACGATGTTTAAGTAACATGACATCTACTATGCAGATGTAATAGAACTCTTCCTTAAATATATAATCAAAACTTAAAAATGAATTTTCCTTTTAAAACGGTTCCATAAGGCATTGCTGGACCAATGGAAAAACACGTATTATATTTTAAATTTCATTAAATATTAATGATATTGCGAAAACTTAAATAGCGTGTCTTAGAAATGGAAACGGAATCCATCCATCCTAGGAGATATAAAATGTTTTCAATAAGCAAGGCAACCCAAGCATCAAATTTTGAGTTTTATTACATTACTGGTCAACGCCGCATCCGGCAGGGGCAGTTTCACCGGTCCAAGCGTGACAAGCAGGTCTCTCTCCTCCGTACAACATGACCGGTCGGTCACTTTTTTTTTTTTTTCTGTTCCTCTTCTTTTACGTAACCTTTCATTGTCTCACCACTACTTTCGCTTTCTTAGTTGTCTTACCAAACTACCTTGTAAATTTTTTGAATTGCTTATTGCTTCTTTGACAGATTTCCGATTTCTTTTACTTACCTCTGTTCAACTCCGGTTTCCTCCGCTTATTTCTCGGTCTGTATTTTCCTACTATTTTTGTGTGTGAAGTGGGCGTGGGGAGAGCGAAGGGCAGGGCAAGCGAGGGCTTTATTTTTTGGGATTTTTAACAAAGAAATGTGATATCAGAGAGGGCTCTGAATGATTGAATGAATCTTGTATCATCCAGGCAGGGTTTAGAAATGCTGTTTCAGGTCCAGTTTGTGTTGCAGATAGGTCAGTGGGAGCAGACCAGAAATTTCAATTCTAATGCTACTTCTACTGCTAGTGCTAGAGCTACAGAACGAAAGGAAACCCGAAGGTATAGATAAAACAATGCTGAGGAAGATATCGCAGGCAGGGGAAGTCAATATAGAAGAGGATTCGACCCGAGTGAGTGCAAGGAGATAAAATAACACATAAGAAGAAATCCAGGTGGAAAGGATGGAAAAAACAAGGAAGGAAAGCTAGTAGGGGGAAGTGCATATGTTTTTCAGTGGGAGACAGAGTTGGGTGCAGAGTCCAGAGAAGGGCATCGGAGGTAAAGAAGAGCCAGTTGAGAAAAATAAGATATATTTGAATAGAAAGTGGTTGGAGAAAGACTCCAAAATTTTCAGTTAAGTTGAAATTGGTTAGAAGGCCTATTTATTACTCTGAGAAAACAGGGGAATCTGTCTACAGAGAAGACACAGAAGGCAACTGAATCCAGTCAAGGGGTAGCGCAAAACCAGCAAGAAGTAGAAGAGCATTACATTCGATCGGTAAGACATTAGAAACCTTGCATTCCATTGATGGAACGGAAGACGTCCCAGGATGGACTACATTTGACAGATCTGACAGAGCAGGTCTTCTAGGACGCCCTTGGGAATAAGTAAGTAGAAGGAACACACATAGGCGAAGTGAAGTGTCTCTCCATGTCTGGAGCACCGAAAGTTAGGCACACCTTAAACATAGCAGACTCTGAAGGGAGGCCGGTTCTTCGGCCTGCAGCAGGGAACAACACCACTGGAGGAGGAGGTGGTGGAGGAGGAGGGGGTTTTCCTGCAACTGCAAAACCCGCGTCAAAACCTTCAGCGAAACTGCACCCATCCAAGAATCCCAAGAGTCCATCTTCTGACCATGAAGAGGCCAAGGCCAAGAGCCCGCCTGTGCTTGTAGTGGGGACGACTAAAACCTCAAAATCCAATTCTATTCCTGTGCCTCCTGCCCTCGAGCCCAAGACCTCTGGAAAAGTCCCTTCTCCTTCCAAAAATGAGACCTCCAAGAGTGTGGGAGGGGGTATGCTGCCCAGGCTTGGTGCGAGCTTGGACAGTGCCACAAAGCCGTCTTTTCTCAAGGTGGGGGACACTGTGTCTCTTACCGCTTCTTGTTCTTCTTCAGAAGAAGGTTCTTCAGATTCTTCTTGCAGTCTTGCTGCAATGAAGAAGGCAGCTGCTCTGGAGGTCTATGCCCAGAGAAGGCTCAAAATTGCATCGTATGGGAGAAAACAAAGTGCACCAAAACCGGTGAAAGTGGTTCCAGATGGCATTCCTATGTCGCTGCCTCCGAGGGAAGCAAAGAAGCGATGTGGGTGGATTACGCCTCAGAGTGGTAAGGGTCTTGAAGATCTTCATTCTTATTGCAGATTTATTTTTGTGCTTGTGACGGGTTAACTTCTATTTTCATGCCTTTTTTAACCCTATGAGCCACTGTTGGTGTTTTTATTTAATTCCGATGTTGGGAAGGGAAAATTGGGTAGAGTTCATCACCACGAGCATACTTCAGGTGCTTGGGTGTTATCCTTTTGGTGATCAAGTGTGCTCATCACCTTTAATCTTAGTTGCCCAAGTGCCTGGTTAGACTGTCTGTAGTATAGCTATGAAAAATGAGAGTAATTTTCACAGACTCTTTCGAGTTTCAGATAATTCCAGAGGGCTTAAAATAAGTTTCACACTCCCCTCAGTGATGTGTATCCCTTGAAATCATTTCCTTGATCAATCATAAAGATTTTCTTCGGTGCCATTTGTTAAGGCTGTTACTCGTCCTCTGCCTACAGTGGATTTTAAGCATTCCATTATACCTCCTAGTTGTTCTTCACATGTGTACAGTTATATGGGTTTGAGTGTCTGATGCAAATAGCCTGAATTCTAGGTTCTTTCCCAAGGAAAAAATGGCTTCTTTGAGGGAAGCCCATTTGCAGCCATTACTATTGATGACGCAGTGAGCTATAATAGGCAATTTGCTGAAGTTTTGATGTTGTTGCATCTATTTAAATTGAATTGTAGCCTGAATCAGGTCCTTTGCTTGATCAGATCCAATCATCCTTATGAATTTATCTGCATTCCATTTCTTCAGCTTAGGAAAGACTAAGCAGGTTACATGGATTCGCATCAAACAATGCTTTCTTGAGGTTTCTGACTGATTGTGCATCAGGGTAGTTCCCTGAAAGCTGACAATGAATGCACGAAATATAAGAGTCTGTTTGTGAACTGCTCTCGGTACAGGTATCTGCAGGAAGTGAAATTTATTCCATTGTGATGGTTTTCAGAACTGCCTGTTTCAGCTATGTTGTCTAGACTCTATACTGGTAACAATCTTTTTATCCTTGTTTGTGATTGTAGATTAAGAATATAATGTAGTATTTTGAACTGTGTATATGGGGTGTTGATATAAAATTCAAATCGCTGGGAGACTTTGGTGTTCCTCTGCATCTGAAGTACAGGATTATGTTTATCTCAACCTGTCCTTTGCACAAAAGCATTTCACTATTTCCCAATTTCAACACTTATTAATAGCACATGTCACCTGGCAGTGTCATTGTTGATGGTTCAAGTCTGGTTTGAATTTGATAGCATTCATACTGCCAAGATGTTTTTCACAAATTCCAGTTTCTTTTAATGAATGTCTGGTAATACTGTATACTTGTTGTTTGAGGTTCTCTTTTAACTTGTGAGAAATAAGTTCTTTCACTCCTGAAATTTTTGGATGCTTTAAGAATGCCCTGCTATGAGGCAATAGTATGGACATTGTTCCTTTAGAATTGATTGAGTGCCCAAGCAGGACGTTGACATCATGGCCTTTTATGGGGAGTGCAGATCCACTTTATGTTGCTTTTCATGATGAAGAATGGGGAGTGCCAGTTCATGATGATAAGTGAGTTCCTAATAATGTTGTTCCCTTGTAATCATCTTGTTTCTTAAAGAGATTCATGACCTGCTATGTTGTATCTTGAAACTATGAACTGCTATGTTGTATCTTGAAACTTTTCATGTAACTGTTGCATTTTTTTGGGTAGTTCTGAATCAGGCATATGTTGACAATGCAGGCAGCTGTTTGAGTTACTTGTCCTATCAGGTGCATTGGCAGAACTCAGCTGGCCAGTTATACTTAGCAAGAGAGATACTTATAGGTACCTTTTCAATGGAATCCAGTTTATCATTATCCACTTATTATCATGAAGTGCTTTTAAACAAATATGCATGCATACCATAATGTAGAGCAAGAATATGACATTTCAAGGAGATACAGAAAGTGCACAAAGAATATCAATTGACAAATTCACAAAACCTGGAAGAAACTAATAAACATAGGAAACGAGATATTTTATTTGAGTGAAATGAAGAAATTAAAAAAAAAGATTAACAAAAAGAGGAATGGCTGAGGTTAGGTCCACATGAATTTTCTGTCCTTTTGGCTCGCTTTCACTCTGCGCGTTTTACTCTCGCAATTCCTGTTTGTGGTCTCTGAGTTGTGGGTCTTCCAACTACCACAATCTTACCTTGTGGTCTTTTATGTATCTGCAACTTGCCTTTGCAGGTCCCGGGGCTGTTTGCCAACTTCCATGTGGCAGTAAATCTTTGTGCAGAAGTTCTGGCTTTGTGGTGGTGTGCTTGTCTGCATCTGTGGTCCTTGTAGTTCCTCAACTGGCTCTGCCGGTCTGTGCGGATCCACAATTGTTTCCTGATGGGTTTGCAACCTTGCTTTGCAGGTATTGAATTGTGGGTCCCACAGCTTAACTTTGCATCCTCTGATTTGCGAATCTACAAAAGAGCACCTTGTCACTTTTCAACCTGCAGCCTTGATGGTCTGCAACTTTGGATATCTCACTTCCCGCAGCTGTGTCCTGTTAGCCTTTTACTTCCCACAACCGTGTTTTGCATACTTTTTACTTTAAATGATTCATCATTGCAAACTTGCTCCTACCTACAGCTTTATAACCTGCAACTTATTCTTAAAGTAAGTCCTTGTGGTTCCTCAACTGGCTCTGCCAGTCTGTGCTGATCCACAATTGTTTTCCAATGGGTCTGCAACCTTGCTTTGCAGGTATTGAATGGTGGGTCCCACAGCCTAACTTTGCGGCCTCTGATTTGCAAGTCTACAAAGGAGCACCTTGCCACTTTTCAACATGCAGCCTTGATGATCCACAACTTTGGATATCTCACGTCATGTAGCTGTGTTGTGTTGGACTTTTACTTCCCACAACTGTGTTTTGCAGACTTTTTACCTTAAACAATTTGTCATTGCAAACTTCCTCCTACCTACAGCTGTATAACCAGCAACTTATTCTTCCAGATTTTGAGTCTTCACCTCGGCAAAATGGTTCTTATGAGGATGCTTTTTCCACAAATGAAGATTTTTCTTCAAGATTCTTTTTTACAGCAACTTGCAGCTTCATCAATCGGGAACATGAAAATTTCAAGTATTTTCTTATCGGACTTTTAGTACCACCAAAATTTTTCTATATGGAATTTTCTCACAGCACTTGCCTTTCTTCAACAGTTTTCTGGCTGTGGCAAATCTTTGGTTGCTATTTCCTTCATTCTTCTCTGTTTCGAGAGATTCTCAGTGGATCACCCCAAACAAATTAAGTAAATTTCACAAGTGAGAACAACTAAGGTATTTAGGCTATTAGCCTCATTAATCACTTAGAAGGTCATGCGGTGCAATGCTATCCTTGCATCATTCAAAACTACATTGTACTTAACTTATGCTGAGAATTACATGGAAATTGCACAACATTGCAATTAACATGTGATCAAAGTTACATAAGTATGTGGATACTCATCTTTTAAAACTTACAGGCTTGTGAAGATTCACCAATCAGCGATAGGCATTCCTCTTCGAAGGGCTCCCCTGAGCTGAGGTCTGACTTGACAGGCATACGCTGACACTAAGTTTCCCACATTCAAGACAGAACCTCTCCAGCCATTCACCAAGCCATTTTATTCAACTGCGGTATTCTCTCAGTGGCCCACTGTCTAATACAAGGCAAGTTGAGTCACAATAGTGTGAGGTATCAACACGGAGGTTACTACTGATGTAGTTGCTATATGCTTTTTAGCCTTCACACACGGTTCCGGGCTAGACTGTCAGAATTCTGGGCCAAACATTACATACAGTTCTGGGTCTTCATGGTATTTCCAACCCTTGCACACTGTTTTGGACTCTCTTGCTATTTCCAGTCCTCATACACGTTTTGGGGCTCTCCTAGTATTTCCAGTTCTCACACAGTTCCAAGCTCTCGTAATTGCACTATAGCAGTAAGCTTCCCGTATCTGTCTTTCAATGCCATCCTTCTTGTGGATGCAGAAATCAGGTCTACAGAAACAAAACAATGTACCTACTACTAATGATGCACCCGTTGAGGTTGTAGGCATTCTCACACAGAGCTATGCCGCATGCATCATCATGCATCCTTGGCTTCTTAAACACAATTCCAGTCTTATTGCTTACATTCCAACAGTGATCCTATGGCTCCAGCCTTGAAAAATACAATAAGGATTGCAATGGTAATAGCAACCACGGTAACATTGTTAGCAGGGTGATAACATTAATGATTGTTATGTTATCTGTCTCTTCTCTTTCCCTATGCAGGTAGGTGACTGAGTGGTGCGGAGTTAGTGCATGATATAAAGTTGTCACTCTTTCCTTTATGTGTACTTTTTTAATGTGGTACTCAGCTTGAGACAACAGTGGTGTGTGGTTGAGCGAGTGCCACATATATAGATTTACAAAGTCAGTAAATTCCCCTCTGACTAAGGCCAAGCAGTCAGATTCACTTTACCTTTTTTTTACTTATTTAGTTATTTTGTATCAAAATCTTGTACCCTTCCCAATATATAGATCACTTCAAAATGCTTATCACAACCTTTGAATGGGGCCTTGGCCTTGAGCTCCCACCAAGTTGTTATTGCAGTACGTAAGCCTTAATATTTATTATTTACACATATTTAAATGATATTTACAGTGCTGGACAGGGTATTACAACTAAGATGCCATAATTATGGTTGTTTTTTTTTAACAGAAATGGGTATATTTGTATTAAAATAAGCAGGTCTGATTTGAACACTTCATAATTTATCAAAGAAACTATACAACTGTCCACTATCTACACTACCTTTAGAGTTTCAAAACTACTACTAACTATTCAGTATGTATATAGCTGCAATAACTGCCCTACCAGGAATAAAACTTTACAAAATATTTCAACAACCAGAGATTAAAAGGGATCATGCCCACTAAGGGATTCCATATTGCTACCAACCTAGACAATTGAATGATTGGAAACTGGTTCTTTGCTTGAGTTGGACCCTGTTGGACTGTGTCTTCCTCCTTTGCCATTAGATGGTCCCTGCTAAATGAACCAACAGAAAGAACTGGAGGAACTGCAGACTTTATCACATCGATTGCTTTTTTTTCACCATCTCCAGCTTCGCAACTCTGTCCTGAAGCATCCCCATTTTCTTCTCCATTTCTTCAAGCTTCTGGATATTATTTTCCATGTAGATTTCAAATTGCTTTTGCTTATTTTTAATGAATTCTGCATGTAAATTTGAGTTAATTACCTGTCTTTGCAATGTCTATGCATGTTTTTTCTCTCCCAGTCTTTTCTCCATCCTTCCCATTTCCTCACATATAAGTATAGACATTCCTGAGCCTCGCCAATATGCCTATCACCCCTTTAGATTCTTTTGTGTGCAGTGTCCGGTATGGCCATGGGAGCTAGTGATTGTTTCAAGTCCAAGGTGAACGAACCAAGTGGCATCCAGTGCACAGCACAGACTCCTGACCTAGACCAAAGTGTTAATCCACCCAGGTTCTCCAAATCTCTGAAACTGGTAAACGAGATAAGGATCGGCTTCTACAGAAGAGAGCAAATTCCAGATTAATCTGAGCATTAAACCACATGTGAATCACCATCCCATCCTAGCAGGCTTGATAAGAGAGACCGTGGGTGATATAAAGTATGGAGGTACATGGGGAGGGGGGTTCATTAATGTTTGGTTACACCTCTCCGATGTCATGCATCATTTGTCTCTTTATAACATACTCTTCATCCTTGATAATATGCTTGATAATTAATTCATGGGAGATGACAAAGGGATGTTTCCCCCCTTTTATTTTCACTATCCTGGCTTGTAGATTGAAAGCTTTGTTTGCTTGCTTGTCCACAATGGATTTATGCGATCCCAAAACATGATAATAGCCATCAATTTCAAAGCTTTCTGCAATTTTTGAGCTCTGATAACAAGCCTGCTCAACTGAGTGTCTTGGGGCTATGATTGATAAAACATATGACAAATTATTACTGCGGAATCCCCAATCAGTGTGATCTGATTTATCCCCTTTTGCTTCAATATTATCATCCCTTGCAACAATGCTAGAACTTCTGCCTGATTATTGGTGGTCTTGCCTAAGCCCCAAAGATACTCAGTTTCTTGTTTTCCTTTAGGATAGAAAATGACCCCCTCTGAACCTGCCACCCCTTATTTATAGTTGTTGACTAAAGATAAAGAGAAGAATGAATTTCGTTGGAAATTCAGGAACTTGTGACTATGATATGATATAAAGTATGACATTTATTTGATATGGATATAGTTTATTGTATCGGTTGGTACTGAATTTGTACTTATCTGTGAATGATTGCAGAGAACTCTTTTCTGGATTTGATCCTGTCATTGTGGCAAACTTTGAAGAGAAGAAGATAAAATCTATGAAGTCAAACAGTAACATGATGCTTTATGAGGGAAAACTACGTGGCATAGTGGACAATGCTAAAAACATACTAAAGGTATGGTTAAGCTATCTAATGCATTCATTTGAAATATGCTGTCAAGTGGCTTTTTGGTTGTTCTCATGACTAACCTGCACCCAGGTCACCAGGTGAAACATTCTTTTAAGTTACTATTTAGGTTTGTTGACTAGTATTTTAATTATCTATGCAGATTACAGAGGAGTTCGGAACATTTGATAACTATTGCTGGGGTTTTGTTAATGACAAGCCAATTGTCAACAATTATCGAAATTCCAGACAAGTTCCAGTGAAAATTCCAAAGGCAGAAGTAATCAGCAAGGATCTGGTGAAGAGAGGTTTCCGTTTTGTGGGGCCCACAATCATGTATTCATTCATGCAGGCAGTAGGGATGACAAATGACCATCTTGTAAACTGTTTTAGATATGAACAGTGCAATGTTTTTACAGATAGACAGCAAGTAGGGCATTGCAAGAAAGATAATGCAGAGGATGCAAGTGAAAAGGATGTAGAAAGGCTGGTTGCAGCAATTGAAAATACAACCCTTTTCCAAGATTGTGACAAGGAGGCTTGATTCTCCTCTTGATGCACTTTCTGTATTATGCTTTTCATTTCAAGTTTGAAAAAATAAAGATCTCCATACTTTATGTTGATGAACTTTTCACGGAGTAGGGAAGAAAGAAATATCCCAAAAAATGCAATGCAGCAGTCATGGAAGGAGACTTACAGAGTTGTAATGGGATGATACTTAGACATCTTGGAGTGCACACTGTTTTTCTTTCCTTTTTAGCGTATCTTGGCTGGTTATCTGATCAGCAATACCTGCCACCAGACTCGTCTGAAATATACCTTAAAAGTCCTGAATGGCCGTGTTTGACTTATGGATTGTAGAAGAAATTTGCACTTTGTAGAGAGGTGTGTGCCTTTGTATTGCACAGATGATCTAGCTCCCATGGCTGCAGGCAATAGTATATTCTTATGAAGAGTTGTATAAAAGTGAAGCTGGTATACATTTTGTAGATAGACTTTCGAAATTAAAGAGGCCTTTTTTAAAACCATTCTTTACTTTTACAATTTGATGTTCAATGTTGAATGCCTTCAACTTACATTTTGTTGGTTGGGATTGAATATTCTGTACTGTACAGGCTAGTCCTTGCTATTGTTTTAGAATATGCAGGCTATCCCATGCCAAATTTCTTGGGCTTCAGAATATTACTTGGTTGATATTTTATATGGTCACACCACTTGTTTGATGACGCTGCATGTTTGAGTCTTGTCCCTTTGATACGGATATGAAAGCCATACCATTTTATGGATCGGCATTGGTACAGAGATTAGAATGTCCAGGTAATATTTTATCCAATGTTTCCGCAATGTCAAAATTAAATGAAATTATTATATAAGTTGTATTCTTATGTGGCCCCTTCATGGCAATCCTTTAGTTTGCAATTGAGAATGCAATTTCAGGAGCTTGATAGCCTGATGATTATGCGAGAATATCTACGACACTAGGAATGGATTCACACCAAACAGTCACACACCAGCATAGAGTTTTGCCCCGTTAGAGAACTCATCGAATGTATGGTTTTTACTGTATTTTTTTTAAAAATAACAAAATTTATGCAGGGTTGTTTGTTCTAGTTGATGTAACATACGACCTTAATGCCAATTTATTTCTCGAGTGTATATTGCTCCATAAACGTTTTCTGCTTTTTCTTACGGTCTATATTTGCTTTCTGTGTGTGATTTCATTTGAGGCATCTTAATGATGTAAAATTTACTGTCTGTAAACTAAATAAGGCCTCGAGGAAAAAACGACAACTAACATTCAATCAAATCATTTTACCAAATTTGTATATATGATTTTACATTGGAAATAATTTGGAATGTACGTAAAAATGTAGGAATAGCCAGTATCGTAAAAAACCATGACTACTTGGTCTTTTCCAATATATATAAATATATATATATATATAAAATAACAAAGAGAGTAAGTTTACAATTTAAATTCAAATGTAATTTTAATAAAACCAATATTTTTTGTTGCATGACATGTTTCAAGAGCAAGTTCATAAAATAGGTAAAGCCATAAATGAAAAGGGATGAAATACATTCACTGACTAGTAAAAAGTCAATATGAAATGTTTTAAAGAGCAAGCTCATAAAATAGCTAAGGCCATAAATAAAAGGCATGAAATACGTTGGCTGGCTAGTAAAAAGCCAAAACTGGGGATCTCCTTTTCCATCTGATCCAATTTGAGTGTGAAATTTATGTTGTGATGTTTGAGATGATTTCATATGAATCCTCATTGCATTGGTTGCATGCATTGGATGATGTGAAATGTAGGGGTTCTCTTTATAGTAGAATTATTAACTGAAAGCTTGGAATGTGTAAATAAACATATAAACTATTTTCTCTAACTTTGATAAAAGTGTATAGTAAGTGAATGTATTGCTAATTATATCGTTTAACAACAAATTCCATGTATTGCAAAAGAAATGGGCATTGTATAAAGAAATCGACACTTTCACTGGTTTGCAATCCTGCATGTTGAACTGTTTTAGAACTGTTTCAATACATTTTGTTTGATTCAACCAGATCTCTCTAGTGGCTCAATCTCTCTTAATCTCCATTCCCATAATGAAGTTAGCTACACCGAGATCCTTCATGTCAAACTTGGAAGATAGTTGCTTCTTCACCTC
>JZKD02S0918667.1:21162-38375 GCA_000966675.3 Picea glauca | reverse complement strand
TCTCTGATCATAACCTAAAGTTGATGAAGTCTTCTCATCTTTGAATGTTTGCCTGAAGTTTCTTTTAAATCTTCCTCCTTTCTTTGTATGAAGTGCAAGAGCATGATTGTCATCATGGGAGTCTTCCACTCCTCTAGCTCTAAGTCTAATTTCTTCTTGGGTACATTCTGTCCACAGACGATCAAAAGTAGGTATATTTTCTCTTCCACTGATACTTTGAAGAAATGGTTCCCAATGCTTTGGAAGATTATTGAGAGTGGTCAAAACAAGTTCTCTGTCAGATATGCTTTCTCCAATGGCACCTAGATGATCTCTAATCTTTGATATCTTCATAAAGAAGGCAGCAACAATGTCACCTTTTGTCATCTTGATATTTTGAACCTGGACCTTCAATGTAAGAGCTCTAAGGGTGTTGTCACTCTCAAACATATTCTTCAATGCTTCATACATTTCATAAGCTATCTTCAGGTTGGAAATACAAGGCATGAGATGATCTCTTACTGAGTATATGATTATCTTCTTTTCCTTGACATCATCTTCCTTCCTTTTCTTCATCAGTAGTTGTATCTGGTAAATATTTTTGTATTGTCCATAATAGATCTTCCTCTTCAAGAGTGATATGAAGTCTTGACTTCCAGGAACTGAAGTTTCTTGATCCATCAAGCCTATCATCCACCAAGGTTTTTTTTATTCAAGTATATGATTATCTTCTTTGCCTTGACGTCATCTTCCTTCCTTTCTTCCTTCTCTTCATCGGTAGCTGTCTCTGGTAAAGATTTTTGTATTGTCAATAATAGATCTTCCTCTTCAAGAGTGATCTAAAGTCTTGACTTCTAGGAACCGAAGTTTCTTGATCCATCAAGCCTATCGTCCACCAAGGTTTTGTTCTTCATATTTTCAGATTCTTCACAAACCCTTGCTAATTGGGCTAGAAAACCTAATGGCCAGGTTAGGCTAGCAAACTTAGGTTTTGTTGGGCTTATGACTGGCAACAATAAGCCTTGAAATTCATAAGAACATTGGTGAGCTGAAAATCTCCTTCAATGAGCTGCAGAAACCATAAATATGAATTATCTGCAGAAAATTGTGAAACCCTAGGGCCAAAAATAAAAAAATCTCGGAATTGCAATCTGAAGCTTGTTGGAGGTGCATTGAAGAAGGCCATACACTCCTATGCAATTTTCAGCCCCAATTTTCAAGTATTAAGTGTTGGAACACCCAAAAAGAGAGGATCGTACGAATTTTCTGGAAACCTTAGGAGGCCGTATGGTTCTGCAGAAAGAGGAGGACGACTTGCTTGAAGCTTGTGCAATGGGTTCTTCAAGACCTATGCTTTGATAACACGCTGAATTTTCACTATGCTAGGCTCAAGCATGACATTTATTTCAATTTTAGTCATGTACTTGAACCATAAACAAATGCAGCTACACCATTAACAATTGTTGCAATAACCAA
This sequence comes from Picea glauca, assembly GCA_000966675.3. Taxonomy (NCBI): domain Eukaryota; kingdom Viridiplantae; phylum Streptophyta; class Pinopsida; order Pinales; family Pinaceae; genus Picea; species Picea glauca. The sequence goes on along the minus strand of JZKD02S0918667.1, from coordinate 36,920 downwards.
GATCACAAGAAGAAATACCATGCACAAGAACACAAGAAATATCTTGGAAAACCCTTCTCAACAAGGGAAGAAAACCCAACAATCCTTTGCTATATTCTCAATAGAAGTACCTCCCACACCATATACCTAGCACACAAAAGGATTCTCTCCAAAACCAAGAAGCTAGCACCCAAGAGAGGTGTGCACTTCAGCCCTAGAAGATGTACTTGCTGAAATTCTGAAATTACATGTGAGTTGTGTGTTTCCTCAATGAGGAAATCACCTTTATTTATACTAGACTGGACACATCAAAAGTGGTGTCTATTGGAACAACAGGGCCGACCTCAATAACTCAGAATACAATTAATAATTACAATATTAATTATCTTTTACAATAATTATCTTTCAATTTATGGTGGGGCCAACCTATACCCTTTACATCACAATTAGGGTTACAGATAAATCTTACTCCTAGACAATATAGCAAGGGATCTCACACACCCACTAGTGCTCAACCACTAGGGGCACACCCACCTGTGCTCAGCCACATGGACGTCCTACTCAACAGATCTCTATCTCACCAAGTCTCACAGGAGAATCCTATGGAGTACCACTTCATCTCAACTCTCTACATAGAGGAGAAAAATACACCCATCACATGGGCACCTTCACCCCTCATAGGTGTACACGTCGTTTAATCTCAAACTACACACCCATCTCATGAGCATTCTCACCCCACACAGGGGCACACACATCGACACACCCATTTCATGGGCATCTTTACCCCACACAGGGGCACACAACATTCCATATCAGTCTCAGAGAGGAATGACACATCCATCTCATGGGCACACCCAACTCATGGGCTCTCTCACATGCCGACTCACTCAGTCTGTGTCCTGGAGGATGTATCATGAAGATGTAATCATCAACAAAGACATTCAACAGTATCTAATCTGCAAGACAAAGCTGAATCATACTTCTTTCTCTTCTTTCGAGTTTCTCCTATTCTTTCCTCAACATGCACGTCAACTAGGTACCTAGACAAACCGTTGTCCATTGTTCTCGATCTACAAGAAGATCTTGCATTTTAAGCTTCCAAAGCTCAAAATTCTGGCCATAGAATTTTTCTATCTCTATTCTTGAACTGCTTGCCATTCTTTACCATGATCTTTAACACAATTTATGACTTACAACTCTTAGTATACCTAGGGTTTAGTTCTCAGATTCAAGATTGGTGAATCAAGATCTGATACACATGTCAAAGCATAACACAACTATGATACCACTTGTCAGGAAATGAAAAACACTTCCACACTAAACCTAGCAGAAGAGAAGAATAATTTAATCAAGAACGTAAATGACAAAACAATCACACAATACACATATATTTTACCTTGAAAACCCAAACCGAGAAAACCAACATTCCTTTAGTGTTCTGCTCTTTTGTTGTCTTATTCAATCTAAATAAAAGGTTACATGTCTAACCTTGGTCCACACCTAAGACACAATCGACATCATACCCTCTTGCCTGTGAAAGAACAACCTTGTAGCCAATATGTCTTACATTTTCATAACCATCAACCTACATCTAAATATTTCTCTAAAGACTAGCTATCCTACGATTCATTGATTATCATTATTCGCCTTTATGACCTTACAACACGCCTCTTTATAGGCTTTACAACAGGAAAATCCCTAAAGACTTAGTGCCCAAAAATGGTTCTAGATCCATGGATATCATTGACTACAAATCCTGTGAATATCAGGATTATGTTATAGTAGAATCCAAGTCATATTACCAGTCGAATACTAGTCGGCCTTCATTCAGTCTTTAGTCAGTTTCCACATGCCTACCTATTGACCTCTTGTTGGTTGACCTCTTCGAATTGATGTCGACGCCTTTACCATGTCGAACCACCTTGACCTTCGACTTCGACTTTACCCGGTCAACTAACCTCGACCTTGGACTTGTTGTCGATCTACCTCGACCCTCGACCTGCTGTCGATCCACCTCGACTTCGATCGTCAGTTGATTCACCTCGACTAGACTTTCACTGGAATGAATATAAAAACCCAACATGATCCACCATTCATATTTTACAGTGACCATTATCCATAGGATTTTAGTCCCAAGGGAAAGGTTCATCAGTCTAGTATCAATAATTCCCAATCTTCTATGTCCTTTAGGATCCCTCATTATGGGCCAGCTAATTAGGTGAATCCTTTTATTGCCACCTTGCCATAAGAATTTTCGTATCTCCCTTGATATCCATTGTTGAATACCTGCTTGAGCCAAGAGAGCTAAACATTTAAAGATAGGAAGAGTAGTTAACACAACTTTGATGAGAATGCTTCTCCTTGTTGGTTTTAACCAAAGAGCTTCCCATTGCATGAACTTTGACTTGATTTTATTTAGGATTTACTGCCTTAGGTTAGAAGTAGGAGAAATAAGACAAATAGGCATTCCCAAATATGTAAATAATTCCAAGCAACCTTAAAGGGAAAATGAAAAATATTAGAGATAATTTCTAGGGTTCTTTGACTTACATTCCAAACATATATTTTGATTTTGAGATGATTAGTTAGGCACCCAAATGATTGAGTAAATAGGTCTAGATTTTTCTTAAAGCTTTTGGCTATTGTGACTAACGCTCCACCCATGAGAAGAGTGTCATTTATGTACTGGGAATGGTTTATGCTTTTCACTCTAACTATTTGAATCCTAGTCAACAAACCATTCTTTCAATCATATTCTAATTCATGTTTAAAGATTTTTCCATGACTATGTACAATAGGGGAGATAGGGGGCAACTTTGTCTCAACCCTCTACTTGCATTGAAAAATCCAGTTGGGCGCCCATTAACTAAAGGGGAGATCTAGGGATTACTAATACATGTAGAGATCCATTGAATGAACTCATAAAAAAATCCAAACTTGTGGACATAAAAAAAAGAGAGTGTCTTACTTGATCAAATGCATTAGAGATATCTATCTTGACTATCATTCCTTTATCCCCTTTGGATTTTCTTGTATGTATTTCTTTCTGAACTAGAATTATATTACTGTTTTCAGATTTCTGTGGTGAGGGATTTCAAATTCATTTGCCGGAGAATCCACAATTGGTGTCATTTTGTCATTGATGTTTCGAATCCGGATCTGGATTCATCATCAGGACTAATCGTCAACTGTGGATTCTCTGGCAAATGAATTAGAATTATATTATCAATGAATTTGTCTTTTCKCCATAAAACCACCTTGATTCTATGATATAATTTTGGGTAGCAAGAGTTTAATCCTTGTCGCTATGATTTTTGTTATTATCTTATATGAAGCATTGAACAAAGAGGTTGGTTTGAACCTAGCAAAAGATATTGGATTTTGTTCTTTAGGTAATGAGAGCTAGGAAAACATATTTTGTGGATCCTCTCATTCTAAAGGATTTTTAAATATATTTTCTTATTCTAATTACATCATAATTGATAGTATTCCAACAAACTCTATAAAAAAGGATAGTAAATCCATTTGGACTAGAAGATTTGTTGGGATCGAGCTCTCCGATTGCAGCTTGAATTTCATCCTTTGACACCCTCTGCATAAGATTTTCATTTTCTTCCAAAGAGATGATTATTGGTATGTTTGCCAACATTGCAATAGTAACCCCAGGCTCCTCTCCTTTTTCTAGATATAGGTCCTTAAAGCAAAGATAGGTTGTTTCCTTAATTTTGTCAAAAGTATCGAGTCTCTCCATTGGTAGTATTTATCTCTTTAACATTATTTCTCCATACTCTGCTTCTTGCTTTCTTATGAAAGTAAGTTATATTCTTATCCCTTTTCTTGAGCCATAAACTTCTAGATTTCAATCTCCAACTCATTTCTTTTTACATAGGGATTTTTCATATCTTTGAAATTCTTCTCTTTCTTCATTCACCATTCCCTTAGTAACATGCTCAAGCTCAATTCAGTTTAGTATGCTTTCTAACTTCTCCCTATAAGTTTGAACCTCAATTTCTTGAGAAGAGAAATGGGGTTTTTCCCATTCCTTGAGCGCTTTCTTTGTATATTTTAGCTTTTGTTCTCATATATGGACTGGGGAACCATCCACCCAATTACACCAAGTTCGCCTTATAATGTCAATCACCATTTTATCTTGTAGCCAAAGGGGATTAAAATAGTAAGGAATGGGGCCATAATTAGACACTTATTTGAGTAATAGCGAAATTGGTTTATGATCTGATGCAACTCAGAATAATTTTGGAGGAGGCTACAAATCCACTTTCCAAAAGTGTACTCTAAACCAAGAACTCGTCTAGCCTTGCAACTATATGCCCAATATCAATTTGTTTATTTGTCTATGTGTATTTTCATCTATGGGGTTTTACATCTATTAATTCTCATAAAGAGATAAAGTCTTCCATCCTCTCTCTAAATGGGTCTTGCACCATACTCCTTACCCGTGTTTCCTTTTGACTAAGAGTAGTGTTAAAATCCCTTGCCACTATATAGTTGAACCAATGTATCATCCCTTTCAGATTGATTAATGAATCCCATCACTCTCCTTTTTCTGAATATAAGATAGGCATGTATACATTTACCTGATTAATCTCCTCACCCATATGTTGATTTTTGAGATAGGTAAGTGTTATGATTTTTACTACGAGTCATCTGCCAGAGAGAATCATCCCATACAATGCAAAAACCCCTTGAGGCTCCTCTGACACTAATTGTCGATCCTTCACTATTTTTCCAAAACTTGCTACATCTTACAATAACTTCTTCCACGTTTATATTTCTCTCATGGAATAGGAGAATTAAAGGCTTTTCTTTCTTAACCAAACTCATTGCTGATTCCTTTTTTTCTTTACTCCATAATCCATTACCATTCCAGTGGACAATATTCATTACTTAGAGGTTTTTGGGACCCCTTGATGGATTCATTCCACTGTGATTTCTTGTGGTTCCTTTTCCCATTAGATTCGAGAGGGTATGTTGTTGCTTTAACTCAATTTATTTCTCTGCCACCAAGTTCACGTTATAATGTCAATCACCAATTTTATCTTGTATCCAAAGGGGATTAAAATAGTAAGGAATTGGGCCATAATTATACACTTCTTTGAGCAGTAGCGAAATTGGTTTATGATTTGATGCAACTCATAATAATTTTGGAAGAGGTTGGAAAGCCACTTTCCAAAAGTGTACTCTAAACCAAGAACTTGTCTAGCCTTGCAACTATATGCCCCAGACCAATTTGTTTATTTGTCTAGGTGTATTTTCATCTTTGGGGTTTTTCATCGATTAATTCCCATAAAGAGATAAAGTTTTCCATCCTCTCTCTAAATGAGTCTTGCACTGTAATCCCTACCCGTGTTTCCTTTTGAATAAGAGCAGTGTTAAATCCCTTTCCACTATATAATAGAACCAATGTATCATCCCTTTCAGATTGATTAATGAATCCCATCACTCCCCTTTTTTTGAATATAAGATAGGCATGTATACATTTACCCAATTAATCTCCTCACCTATATGTTGATTTTTGAGATAGGTAAACAACTAGTGTTGTGATTTTTGAATACGAGTCATTTTCTAGAGAGAATCATTCCATACAATGCACAAACCCCTTGATGCCCCTCTAGCACTAATTGTTGATCGTTCACTATTTTTCCAAAACTTGCTACATCTTAGAATAACTTCTTTCGCATTTAGATTTGTCTCATGGAATAGGAGAATTGAGGGATTTTCTTTCTTGACCAAACTCATTTCTGATTCCTTTTTCTCTTTACTCCCTAATCCCTTACAATTCCAGTCGACAATATTCATTACTTACTTAGAGGTTTTTGGGATCCACCCTTGATGGATTCGTTCCACTGTGATTTCTTATGGTTTTTTCCCCCATTAGATTTGGGAGGGTATGTTGTTGCTTTAACTCAATTTCTTTCTCTACCATTTTTTTCCTTTTGTCTTTTGCAGGTTTTTAGCTAGTGTTTCTTTGAGAATTCTCTTTTATTACTATCTCTTATAGATCCTCATCAATATTTTCATCTTTTTCATATGGACTTTGGCAATCTGAACCAAGATTTGAATTGAGGGGAACCACAATGGAAGGAGGGAGATCCTCTACATGATTAAGGTTGTTGCTCTCAACCTTTAGGTGATGAGATGAATTCAAGATTTATCTATTTACTTGGGCTCACAATATTGGGTTTCTACTAATCAATAAAATGCCCACTATTTCAAAGGTAGGGATAGTTTCTTCATGAGAAAGTATCTTGTACATGTTTTTATTATTAAAACTTTAACCTCACTGTTGGAATGTCTTTAATCCCTATCTCTTCAGCTCTAGATGTGCCAATCTTATATATTTTTGTTGTACCTGTCTTGTTGTTTGTTCTCTTCTTTTGTACCTTATACTCATGGAATTTCTTGCATTTGAAAGTAATTTTCCCATAATCCATTGTATACGATTCCAATTTCCAAAGACCAACTATACCGCTTCCAATAAACCCTTTTCCAAGTTCACCTCTACACAGATACATACACATTCCATCATTTCCTTGGCTCTGATTTATTTATGTATGTCTCCAAGGTATTCCCAATAACCTTCAGAACTTCTTCGTTCCAACAATGCAATAGAAGGTGTGGGAGCCTAACCCAAATTGGAATGGCCGAAGTGATATCATTTTCAGGATTAAAATCCGATGTTGACTTGTTCAAATACAATGCTTTGGTTCCATAAAAGTACGACCCATTTTGAAATATTAGATCTTTTAAAAAAAATATAGAATCCTTTTCCGCAGAACTAATGAAAAAGCTTTCCTTTGATTAGACCGACTCAACTCTTTTGGATACAGTTTTCCATTGCCTTCGGGGAAGGCCAAACCCCAATAAACTGGCCAATTAATGCCATGTCTGAAAGATTCAGAGCCACGTGCCTTGAATTCACTGCTGGAATTTAGACTTGCGGGATTTCATCTGGCGTATTAACAAATCATATTGGTGCACTTTACCCAAAAAAGACACCAACGCCCTCAATGTGCCTTCCTTTGATGGAGGGGAGGGGGGCACAACCCCGGTAAACAATGCTCATAACGATGACCATCTATTGTTTCAGAGCTCTAGGGTTTTTGAAAAACCTTTCAAATTGCCTCAAAACCGTGTAAATTACCAAAATGTTCTATGCGATTAGTTTTCCCTACATCGATGATGCAGGAGCATCTCTCCACATCAGCCAGCCAGCCAGCCATGCCAGTGAATTCAAATCGCACGCTAAAAGAGAGGCACAGTCCTCATTCAAATTTGAATGAGAATGTAATTAAATTTCTAGGCTGGTGAGCCATAGAAGCCATGCTTTTATGCAAGCGTTAAGTAGATCGGATTTAATGCTAGGTCGGCTGAGATCTAGATACAGATGCTGGACTAGACAACCATTTATTGTAATTGAATAGGGTAGGTGAATCTGGAGAGAAGCGCTCTAAGAGCCCCCTCAGGTAAAAGATATTTTCAGATCTCATTTTGGTAGTTAGATGAAAGTTGTAATGGTTGTAGGAGAAGAGCCAGAGAGAGCTCGAGAACACTTTTGTAAATACAGGCATTTGCCATTGTTAATATAACAGAGTAGTTTTTCCTGCATTATTCTGTGTTATGGGGATGTCTGTGTGTGTTCTTTATGTATGCTGTAGATGTATGTTAGGCATTTGCAGGAGTGTGTTTGATTTCAGGGTGGAAGGTCTTTGAGGTTTCATGCCAGGAGGGCGTGACAGAGTACTGCGGTCTCTTAATACCGGTGCACTGAGGATGCACTTCTGAACACTGCGGGTTCAGACAAAGGTGTACTGAGGCACAAGAGATGAAATCAACAACTCAGGAGGAATACCTTTGAGGTTGTTGAACACCTCAGGAGGCAAAGCTGTGTATGAGAGACACAACTGCAGATAGAATTCTATTGTGAATTTTGTAGAGCTCTGCCAAGTGAGCATTGAGCACATGCACAAGGTGCATTTGGAAGAACTCGGTTGTGAGTTCAGAAAGGAGGACCAAAATCACTGAGGATTCTGTGAGAGCTCTGCCAAGTGGGCATTGAGCAGGTGCATAGGTGCACAGGAGAAGAAGATATAACTGCTGAACGTTCTGTGGAAGAAAACACTATGCCAAGTGGGCATTTGAGTTTGTGTACATATAGGCACAGGAGAAGAGAACTCTTTGAGTTCTGGAGTTGGAGGAAGTATCCACTGAAGGATCTTCATTGGGTTGTTGAACACCCAGAAAGACTCAACAAGGAGTTGCTTGAGTAGAAGGATAAGCTCAGGAGGGCGAGTACTTTTACACACGAGGTCATAACTGCAAGTAGTGCAGAGACTGAAGAACTCTTTGGAGGAGTTCAGAGTATCCAAAGCTCAAGAGAGCACAACAATCATCAGATATGGATTAGAAATCCTGTCAGCCGTTGGATCAAGAGGAAATGACCAGAGTTTAGCCTCTGGAGTAGGCGCGCAGAAGAAGTGATCTGAGCCGTCAGATCTGGAGCAGAAATCCCGTCAGCCGTCAGATTGGATAGGATCTACATGAAGCTTAGCAGTCGGGATATTATCCATCGGGAAATCGGGATTCTCGAGGGCAAGAGAATCGAGACATTTCAAGTCTCGAAACACCGGAGCGATCTGGGCTGTCCGTTAGAGGAGGCACGTGGCGGAGATCGAGTGCCATCGGTACTGAGGCACATCGGGATATCGACATTCCCGTGGATAGGAGATCGGGTAAGTCCATAGTGGAAACCACGAATCATAATTTGGGCCGTCCGTTTGGGGAGACAGGTGTCAGAAATCCAGAGCGAGTCGGGATATTGACCATCGAGAAATCAGAGTTTCTGAGGACGAAGGAGTTGGGACATTGAAAGTCTCGAAATCCCAGAGAAATCGGGACCATCCATCTGGAAGGATGCGTGGCAGCGATCAGTGTCATCAGGAAAGTCCCGACAAGAAATCCGTCCATCGGTGTTTAGTTCATCGGGATATCGGTGATCCTGGTGACAAGTTATTTGTGCAATTTGGAATCGCGAATCACGAAACCCCGATCAGTGGGGGCCAACTGTCAACACATCAGGGCTGAGCAAAGAGCCATAGTGGAAGCCAGCTGTCAGTGCAGTGGAGAGTCGGGATTTGGGGAGTCGGGAATCCCATAGGCATATGCATTTGGGCATTGGAAACCCCGTAGCCCTGACGGGAGACAGGACTATGGTCACAAAAATAGTGGTCGCATTGGCCAGGGCTTAGCTTGGAGGGATAAAGCGCGTCGAGAATCAGAGGATCGTGGATCCAAAGGGCGTTTGAAATTTGGCATCAAAAAGTATGAAACCCCGATGAAGAGTATGACTGTGGTCATATACAAGTAGGTCACATGGACCAAAAGCTAAGGCAGAAGGGGTGCGTATCAGTGAAAAGGAGCTCATCGGTGATAAGAGAATTGGAGAGGATAGTGACTCTCGACAGCAGGAATCTTGAAACCCCGAATCCCGATAATGAGTTGGGAAAAAGTCACGGTAAAGTGCAGAAGGCCGTGAAGGGAGTTAAAGGACCCGTGGATCGGGTTTTAGCAGAGATTCCCGAGGGAATCCAAGGAGCCTCTTCGGCTCAGCAGAAGGGGATTTGAGAACGATCCTGAGAGCGGGTGAGTAGAGGTGTAGGGACATCTCGCTTGCATCAAGTGGTATCAGAGCTTAAACTTCATCTGTATATTTTAGGTGAAGCGAGAGGAAAGCAGGAGGAAGACAGAGTTGCTGAGGACTCTGTAAGGTGATTGTTTGCAGGTACGCAACAATCAGGTAGACAGTCAGGGAGACTGTAGGATGAAGTTGGAAACACTCAGGATGCAGAGTGACAGCAAAAGATTTTCCAGGAAGGAAAATAGAGGCAACAAGATGGCTACGGAAGGTCGTAGGTATGCTGGGAGGAGAGAGCTATGGAGCCAAGAAGATATGGATGAAGAGCTCGCATATATAAAAAGAGAAATGGCAAGGCTCGAATTTAATATACGATAGGATAAGGAGACGAGATGGGTATATGATTGGCCCATGAAAGAAGCCAAAAGCAAAATGGCCAGTCAGGGAGTTGATGGTCAGAAGACAGTGGAGGCTGTCTACAGGGTGGTTGAGGTATGTAAACCAGAGACTGGGATAGGTCTCGACGATGAAGAATTTGAATGGGGATCAAGTGAGGATCTTAAGAACTGCCAGGAGGGCAGAGAAGTAGAAATTCCTGTTTGCCAGGAGGGCAACATATCGATATCACTGTGGGGTCTCACAGACTGTCAGGAGGACAACGAGGGAATTTCACATTGCCAGCTGGGCAATGATAAGAGGTCGCTGCGGGATCTCGAAGACTGCTAGGAGGGCAGCGAAAGCATCTCAGATTTCCAGGTGGGCAAAGATGAGAGTGCGGGACTGTCTGAAAGTCTCATGGACTCGAAGGTGAGTTCAATTTAGCAGGGGTTGCTGATGAAGATGGGATCGGTTGATCTCATAGTCTGCCAGGAGGGCAGCACATACATCCCATATTGCCAGGTGGGAAGGGATGAACAAATGAGACTATATGTGGGTCTCATAAACTCATAAGTGAGTTGGAATCAACCAGGGGAGCTGACAGAGCAGGTACGCTCGAAACCAAATTTAGATAAGCAGGTGTAGCTGACAGAAGAGGAGGAAGATCAGGATGATATTCTAATGATTGAGGGAATTGGAATATTCCTACCATTTTCCCAGGAGGAGGCAAAAATTTGTGTTGCAGGTGAAGAAACAGCAGAAGAACAGTCACAGCTGACGATGACTGTCAAAAGGAAATTGTCGCAGACATTTGAGACTGCCCAAGCGGATGAAGGGAAGAATGAGCGTTCTAAGGAACGACTCAATGATTTCAGCCAGCGAGCTGAGAGTGATGTAGCGTTGGAGCTGACAGCAGAAGAAGAAGCAGAAGAGGAAGAAGAGAGAGAGCATTCTGAGGAATGGCTCAATGCATTCAACGATGAAGCTGAAGAGACTGCAACTTGGGAGATTGAAGCAAAAGAAGAAAAAGGGGCAGGCAACATTTGCTTTGTTGATCTGTAAGAACAGATAGAAGCCCTGGAAGAGAGGGTAAAAGTGCAGAGTGTGCACATCCAACAGGTGAAGTTGGAAACCGATGAAGGAGGCATGGGAGATCATGGTGATATTCTCATGTGCCAAAAATTTTTGCAGCTGAGGAGACTGTAAAAATAGGACCAACCAAGGGAGCAGCTGGATGCAGTGATCGAAGAGATCATGGAGCTGATGATCCGATTAACAGAAACTGCCAGCGAGGAGAGGCTGAGCAGAAAGGAAGAAGTAGTAGCAACACAGAAGCAGCAGCAATAGCAGCAGCATGGAGCAGATGGGAAGCTCCAGATATTTGTTTGGGATCCAGGAGGATTTCCAACAGCTTAGAGGGGAAGCGCATGAGCAGGAGCTCATGATTTTGTAGCTAAGGAGTTTGATGCAGGATCATCTCTCCACATCAGCCAGCCAGCCAGCCACGCCAGCAAATTCAAATCGCATGGTAAAAGAGAGGCGCAGTCCTCATTCAAATTTGAATGAGAATGTAATTAAATGTCTAAGCTAGTGAGCCATAGAAGCCGTGCTTTTATGCAGGCGTTAGGTAGATCAAATTTAATGCTAGGTTGGCTAAGATCTAGATCCAGATGCTGGAATAGAAAACCATTTATTGTAACTGAATAGGGTAGGTGAATCTGGAGGGAAGCGCTCTAAGAGCCCCCTCAGGTAAAAGAGATTTTCAGATCATTTTGGTAGTTAGATGAAATTTGTAATGGTTGTAGGAGAAGAGCCAGAGAGAGCTCAAGAACGCCTTTGTAAATACAGGCATTTTCCATTGTTAATATAACAGAGCAATTTTTCTTGCATTATTATGTGTTATGGGGATGTCTGTGTGTGTTCTTTATGTATGCTGTAGATGTATGTTAGGCATTTGCAGGAGTATGTTTGATTTCAGGGTGGAAGGTCTTTGAGGTTTCATGCCAGGAGGGCGTGACAGAGTACTGCGGTCTCTGAATATCGGTGCACTGAGGATGCACTTCTGAACACTGTGGGTTCAAACAAAGGAATGATGAGGCACAAGAGCTGAAATCAACAACTCAAGAGGAAGACCTTTGAGGTTGCTGAACACCTCAGGAGGCAAGGCTGTGTATGAGAGACACAGCTACAGACAGAATTCTGCTGTGAATTCTGTAGAGCTCTTCCAAGTGGGCATTGGGCACATGCACAAGGTGTAGTTGGAAGAAATCGGTTGTGAGTTCAGAAAGGAGGACCAGAATCACTGAGGATTCTGTGAGAGCTCTTCCAGGTGGGCATTGAGCAGGTGCATAGGTGCACAGGAGAAGAAGACATAACTGCTGAACATTCTGTGGAAGAAAACACTCTGCCAAGTGGGAATTTAAGTCTGTGTGCAAATAGGCATAGGAGAAGATAACTCTTTGAATTCTGGAGTTGGAGGAAGTACCCGCTGAAGGATCTTCATTGGGTTGCTGAACACCCAGAAAGACTTAGCAAGGAGTTGCTTGAGTAGAAGGATAAGCTTAGGATGGCGAGTACTTTTATGCACGAGGTCATAACTGAAAGTAGTGCAGAGACTGAAGAACTCTTTGGAGGAGTTTAGAGTATCCAAAGCTCAGGAGAGCACAACAACCGTCATATCTGGAGCAGAAATCCCGTCAGCCGTTGGATCAGGAGGAAATGACCAGAGTTTAGCCTCTGGAGTAGGCACACAGAAGAAGTGATCTGAGTCGTCAGATCTGGAGCAGAAATCCCATCAGCTGTCAGATTGGATAGGAGCTGCATGAAGCTTAGCAGTTGGGATATTAGCCATCAGAAAATCAAGATTCTCGAGGGCAAGAGACTCGAGACATTCCAAGTCTTGAAACACCGGAGCGATCTGGGTCTTCCGTTAGTGGAGGCACGTGGTGGAGATCGAGTGCCATCGGTACTGAGGCGTATCGGGATATCGACATTCCCGTGGACATGAGATCGGGTAAGTCCATAGTGGAAACCCTGACTCATAATCTGGGCCATCCGTTTGGGGAGACAGGTGTCAAAAATCCGGAGCGAGTCAGGATATTGACCATCGGGAAATCAGAGTTCCCGAGGATGAAGGAGTTGGGACATTGAAAGTCTCGAAATCTCGAAGAAATCGGGACCATCCATCTGGAAGGACGCGTGGCAACGATCAGTGTCATCGGGAAAGTCCCGACAAGGAAGCCGTCCATCGGTGTTTAGTTCATCGGGATATCGGTGATCCCGGTGACAAGTTATTTGTGCACTTTGGAATTGCGAATCACGAAACCCCGATCAATGAGGGCTAGCTGTCAGCACATCAGGGTTGAGCAAAGAGCCATAGTGGAAGCCAGCTGTCAGTGCAGTGGAGAGTCGGGATTTAAGGAGTCGGGAATCCCGTAGGCATATGCATTTGGGCATTGGAAATCCCGTAGCCTCGACGGGAGATAGGACTATGGTCACAGAAATAGTGGTCGCATTGGCCAGGGCTTAGCTTGGAGGGCTAAAGTGCACCGAGAATCGGAGGATCGTGGATCCAAAGGACGTTTGAAATTTGGCATCAAAAAGTCCAAAACCCCAATGAAGAGTATGACTGCGGTCATATACAGGTAGGTCACATGGACCAAAAGCTAAGGTAGAAGGGGTGCGTATCATTGAAAAGGAGCTCATCGGTGATCGGGGAATTGGAGAGGACAGTGACTCTCGACAACAAGAAGCTTGAAACCCTGAATCCCGATAATGAGTTGGGAAAAAGTCATGGTAAAGTGCAGAAGGCCGTGAAGGGAGTTAAAGGACCTGTGGATCGGGTTTTAGCAGAGATTCCTGAGGGAATCCAAGGAGCCGCTTCAGCTCAGCAGAAGGGGATTTGAGAACGATCCTGAGAGTGGGTGAGTAGAGGTGTAGGGACATCTCACCTGCATCAAGTGGTATCAGAGCTTAAACTTCATCTGAATATTTCAGGTGAAGCGAGAGGAAAGTAGGAGGAAGACAGAGTTGCTGAGGACTCTGTAAGGTGATTGTTTGCAGGTAGGCAACAATCAGGTAGACAGTCAGGGAGACTGTAGGATGAAATTGGAAACACTCAGGATGCAGAGTGACAACAACAGATTTTCCAGGAAGGCAAATAGAGGCAGCAAGATGGCTAAGAAAGGTCGTAGGTATGCTAGGAGGAGAGAGATATGGAGCCAAGAAGACATGGATGAAGAGATTGCATATATAAAAAGAGAAATGGCAAGGCTTGAATTGAAGATACGGCAGGATAAGGAGCCGAGATGGGTATATGATTGGCCCATGAAAGAAGCCAAAAGCAAAATGGCCAGTCAGGGAGTTGATGGTCAGAAGACAGCGGAGGCTGTTAACAGGGTGGTTGAGGTATGTAAACCAGAGACTAGGAGAGGTCTCGCCGATGAAGAATTTGAATGGGGATCAAGTGAGGATATCAAGAACTACAAGGAGGGAAGAGAAGTAGAAATTCTTGTTTTCCAGGAGGGCAACAGATTGAGATCACTGCGGGGTCTCACAGACTGTCAGGAGGACAGCGAGGGAATTTCACATTGCCAGCTGGGCAATGATAAGAGGTCCCTGCGGGATCTCGAAGACTGCCAGGAGTGCAGCGGAAGCATCTCATATTGCCAGGAGGGCAGCGGAAGCATCTCAGATTGCCAGGTGGGCAGAGATGAGAGTGCGGGACTGTCTGAAAGTCTCATGGACTCGAAGGTGAGTTCAATTTAGCAGGGGTTGCTGATGAAGATGGGATCGGTTGATCTCATAGTCTTCCAGGAGGGTAGCACAGACATCCCATATTGCTTGGTGGGCAGGGATGAGCAGATGAGACTATATGTGGGTCTCATAAACTCAGAAGTGAGTTGGAATCAGCCAGGGGAGCTGACAGAGCAGGTAAGCTTGGAATCAAATTTAGATCAGTTTGGGGTAAAAGGAGTTAAAGGTGATATAGTTGGTAATGTCAAGGGTTAAATGGGTCGACACTAGAAATGGTTGGTGTGGATTATAGAGATTACGTGTTAGATGTTTTAGGGGTTACAAGGGATGTAAGAATTCAAGGTTATAAAAGGGTTAAATGGGTTGATATTATAAATAGTTGGTGTGGATTATAGATATTTTGGGTTAGATGTTTTAGGGGTTACAAGGATATAAGAATTTAGGGTTATAAAAGGTAAGCATTGAGGGTTCTAATTATAAAAATTATAGATGTTAATTATCAATAGTTATAAAGATTAAGGGATAAACATTGCATGAGTTAGGGGAGATAAGGGTTGATGGTTATATATAGTTTGGTTTAAGGATTTTTGAATTTAAAGAAATTGGTGGTTGTATGTGTTAGGGATAGTGGTTATTGTTATCACTGAAATTTCGTCCACACACGGCGACAAGAACTCCGCATCGTCACAACAGGACTGGAGTCATTCATGGCACAGGATTAATTCCACAGCATTGCAAAAGGGTCAAAAACTATACAAAATGACCAAAAAATTGAAAGGTGCTTTACAGAACATGGGTTCGCGCACGTATGCACGTAACAACAATGTATAAGGTGCGCATCATCGCACGATGCACGGATATTTGGCGAAAAATCCACATGCCTGCTAAACGACACATTTATTGAAATTGGTCGGCCTCCCAACCACTAATGGATCAACTCCCAAGTCGATTTGACACCAAATCCGAGCTCAATCCTCATGGTGGGCTGGTCAAA
>JZKD02S0918634.1:0-13929 GCA_000966675.3 Picea glauca | reverse complement strand
GCGAGCAAGTGTCCTCAAAGAATAAGTTTGGTAAGTGCGCCAGAGCGGGATGTTACAATGCAGCTAGCGTTCTTCTTGGTGGAAACATATTCCAGTTTTATTTTTGAAGCATATTTCTGTTTTATTTTTGAAGTCTTTGCAAATGCGTGAGTATACATTAATTGATGAAAAAAAAAATAGATTACTCTGGTTTTCATTCTTGGCTGATTGAAAATACATGATGCAATCAATGGTCATTGGCTTCATTGGAAATATATGAGACCATGAATTCTAATTTCTTAATATTTTATTCTATTTTTTTATTCAATTAATACGTTTATGTTGAAATTTTATACATTATGTAGTATAGAAATGTGGTGCATAGCTATTATGATGAATGAAAAATATTACATAAGATATCATCACTATGTATTTAGTTAATAAAAACTTGTATTTAGTTAATAACATAGTTAATAAAAACTTGTATTTAGTTAATAAAAATTGAAGTTTGAACAAATTATCATTTGGATTTCCTTTTCGAATTGAAATATAACCCTCCTTTTCGAATTTGATCGCAGAAAGAGAGGGACAGCGTTGTTCTCAGCCTGAGTTTGCCGAGTCCCCTCAGACCCAATAAGAACGAGATCGAGATCGAGATAGCCGCGAGTTTATTCGAGCCCGACATGTCAAACCCCTTGCAACAGTTCGTCGTCCGGAGCTTACAATCGCTGAGTCATGGTTGAGGATGCTCTTTAATACATTCGAGGACCTCGAAGTTCAGCATCGAAGGCACTTTAGAAGGCTGACCGGAAAGCCCGTCTGGTCTATAGGCCCGGTGCTTCGACCGAACTTTGGAGGGGAGGCAGACAGAGGGAAAATGGCGGACATCAACGAAGACGAGCTGGTTCGCTGGCTGGATTCTCAACCACCGGTTCGGTTGTGTACGTTTCCTTCGAAAACCAGAACTCCTTATGGGAACGACAGACCGTTGTGTTGGCGAGGGGTTTGGAAGCCAGCGAGCAGCCGTTCGTTTGGGCTATCAAAGTCGCGCCCAAACTCGAACCGACGACTGCAGATACAGTTGCGGCAGATAGCATTCAAGGCTATCCCCCCATGGTTTTGAGGACAGAACGAAAAACAAAGAGTTAGAGTTAATGATATGGGGATGGGCGCCTCAACTTCTCATTCTTTCAGACCAGTCTGTCGGCACCTTCATAAGCTTCTCGTTCTTTCAGACCAGTTGGTCGGCACCTTCATAAGCCACTGTGGGTGGAGCTCCACGCTGGAGAACATAACTCTGGGTGTCCCTCTCATCTCATGGCCCATGTTTGGAGATCAACATTTCAACTCTAAGCAAGTGGCCGAACAATTTGTACATGAGTTCAGTTTTGCCAGCACACAGACGGCATTCCTGAGGAGGAAAGAGTGAAAGAAGTTGTGAGGCTTTTATTGACAGAAGATAAAGGCAAGGAGATGAGGAGACGTGCAGAAAAATTGAAGGAGATTGTTTTCGGAGAGAGAGGATCTTCGTCATCAAATTTGCAAGCTTTCGTGCGTGAAATGCAAGAGAATGAGATTTGCAACAAGGAAAAAGAAATCGGGCAATACAGAATCGGTGCAAAGAGTTTAATGAATTGGGCATGTGCAATGTGATGGGCTTCCGCACTCTTCATCATCTTTTAGATGAAGCTTCATCATCTTTTAGACGAAGTTTTATCATCCAAGTGCTACAATGTATCAGATATCGGTATGTTGATAGGTTTTCTTTTTGCTTAATGTAATTTTTAATGAAGTTTTGAAGTTTTTAATTACAAATTTCAATCTTGTTTCAGCTTTTAAAAGATATGAGTATATTTTTCATTATTTTAAAAGATATCAGTATATTCTTTATTATTTTTTTTTCAATTTAATAAATAAGGTTTAATGGTTATCACTTTCTTACATTTATAAATACATCTATTAACTTTTTTAATTTTTCACATTTATCTAATTATATTAAGAAATTAATATCCAACCTTATAATTACTAACTTTAATTAATTATCAATAATTAATATCTATGCAACATTTTTCTTGTCACTTTTGGATTATTACAAACAGTGCCTCATCTCATTTCCTTGGGACCTCATCTCCATTGCCACGGATCCCGTGTATCATATTGCCATCTACTGATGCCACGTTTAATCTGCGTTTCAATTTCAATTAACAATATGAGGTGGAGATGCCGCAGGTGAAGAGCGATAGGGTTTTAATTGTGCCTAACACATTTCCATTTCTGGTTTGGTGTTATTAAGTTTTAGTTCTTGGCATTTACATAATTTGTTTTAAATCTATCTCATATTTGTAATCATTGTCCTACAGGTTGCATTCTGCTAAGCGAACACGGGTAAAGTATCTTAAATTTATAATTGGGGTTTATAGGTTTAGTTTTTAGTTATTAATTTTTAATAGTGATTATTAATTCTTATATGTAGTGTAATTTTGCAAGATTTTTTTTATTTTATTGTTTCTATATGATAGCTTCGTTGGTTATAATCAAATCTGGTATAAAAAACGATTCTTTTGTAATCATGTTTTTCAAATACAATTATATTTTGGAAAAAAATATATAAATAATAGTTACCCTCGTACCTTTCAGTACCAGTTATTTGGCCATTTACAGATACAATGGTATTCTGTTTTATATTAGGATTATTTGGATGGATAGATATTATATTTAGTTATATATTTACGTCCAAAAGTGTATACCTATTGATAATGGACAGATTTAATAGGGGTTTAGTGCTTAATAAGTTTTCTATGGACATGATTAAATATGACTGGAATATTCTTAGTAGTAACACAAAATAAATGGTTGTGATTTCAATCATTAACTTCCTAGCTATTATAAAAATTTGATTTATGTGTTTACTTTTTTACATTTACCTAATCATATTTAAAAATTACTTTGATAGCTAACTGATTGCCACATAACTGATTAACATAAATTAAAATATTAACACCAAATAAATGAAACTCAACCATTTATTTGTTAATCAACAATAAAATTTAATGTAATTAAAGACATCAACATACTATTCAGAAGGAGTGACCAAGTTTTTTATTGGATATCAAGCGTTACCACACGCATGCGTTTAGTTTAACAAAGTGATAGTTGGACACATGGTAGTAGTACGCATACCTAGACCGCATCCTTAATCTACCCAGACTCTACTATAACAAATCTTGAAAGGGCCTACATTGTAGACTGCAGTTGTCTCTTGTTCCATCATTCTATTGTTAAGTGATAGAATCCCTTGTATGTAATTAGTGTGTCTACGCAACCGGCATATTTATTCTCCCATCTCAAGGCCTGTAAATCTGAGATTGATTGTGATTTACATTATGTAAGGGATCTATCTAGTTCTAAATTAGAACTTTAGAATCGTTTGATCTCTACATCTACTAGGATATCATCAGCTATTTCAGCGGTTTTTGAATGCAAGCCCATTGTTCATAAGTTTTCTGCATCTATCAATATCTTCCTTTATGACCTCCGTGTTTGACCATTTGTTGGCTACTCCGTCCCCAACTTTCTCACTGATTCAAAATTTGTTTGTTTTATGCTTTTTGTAGATAGAAAAAGATAAAAACAATATGAGCCCTCAGGATATCAAGCTCACTTTACTCCAGACTGTTGGATATCTCGGCATTCATTCGAGTAATTTCATACTTTCGTGCTGGGTATGCACAATATTCCCTGCTTGCAGAATAATGCATCTATGATCGAGCTTCAATTCTTCACGTAGCTGAGAGACGAGCCAGCTCTCGTAGATATATTTATTCATTTTTTTACATTTAGAAACGTTCTATGGACTCAGATTTTTTCTTTAGGTTCATTTTACCAGTTTCATAGGGTTTCCTGGTTGGACGTATTCGTCTCTCAGAATGAAAGGTCAACTTATTATTATTATAAGGTCACAAGACAGTGATAGAGTACTAAAATCAAAATGTGTGTCCATTTAAGAGCATCTATCTTGATTTATGGCTGGTTTCGCTACCTAAGCTTTGTTATATTGCATCAAGGTATACAGAATCTTCGAAAACCTAATAAAGAGTAAACGAAGTCCTTTGGGTACCATGGATGTAATTTCTGGTTACTTTTTCCTTATAGTATTTTCAAATTGATTTGTATGATCACAGTGGAAGAAAAAGCGCCAATGAGAAGGCTCAAAAGAAGGCGCACGAAGATGAGACAAAGATCTAAGTAACTTAACATGGGTGGATGTTCTAGAAATATAGCTTGAGACTTATATTGTTGTTTTTTGCAGTGTTGGATGGTGTGAATTGTAGCCTTTGTTGTGGTGAAGAATGCAATTTTTTCAATTTTGTATCATGCGTGTACAAATTTTTAAATAAAAGTCCATGTGGTGGCTCTTGGCATACTGTAATGAGTTTGTTGTACCTGTTTATAATCAATGACAAAGCCAGGCTGCCCTAGTTGAGCCACAATATCCCATAAATCTGACTATAACTTTTATATAAAATTTGTTGGTAGCAATATTTTAAACATTGGTATAATATGTAATTGTTCAACCGAGAAATATTCAGTACCATTGCTATGCAATATTTACATCAAAAGGCGTATACCTATTGGCAATGGGCACAAGTAATCATCTTTTAATCTAAAATTTTACTTTTTAATATTTACCTAATCATATTAAGAAATTACTATAGCAATATATGATTGCCACATTTAAATAATTAACATTTAACATTACCACATTTGGATTATTAACCACGAATTTCCTCACCTCTCCCTACATTTTCCTACATTTTAGTGATCTGCAGTTTCATATGCCTTTCTACATTCATCAGTCACAATTATGTAACTGTGCTAGTTATTATATCGATCATTTTTTTTTAAACTATTAAAGTTAGTAATTATATCAATCATTTTTTTTTAAAAACTGTTAAAGATAATATATTATATAAACTCATGGTTGAAAAAGTCTTGAAAATTAATCTAGTGATCTCCAAAACCAACCATTGATTATCGATAAAAATAATATATTATATAGTTGTAAAAACCTTGCAAATTAATTCAGTGATATCCAAAAGGAACATATTGATGAAATATAAATAAGAAATGTTTAATTCAAAAATATCTTTACAGAATTAACAATATCAATCATGCTAAAAAAATTAACTGATAGAGATAATAGGTTATATAAACTCATGGCTTAAAAAACAAATCTCAACCATGTAGATTCTTATTATTTTAATAGACTTGTGCATTAGGACAGGCTTGTTATAGAGGCACATTTAATTTGTCCAACTATATGATTTTACATTGGAAGCGATTTTCAATTGTAATTGAAATGGAGGGATTAGATTTACATTTACTCATCTTTTCATACAAAATTTAGATAAAAATGAAAAATTATTAATTTATGTTAGGATTAAGCTTATTAATATTAATAATAATAATAATTTATTAATCACAATGTTAATATTATAATATTTTATTAATAAATTTAATAAAATATTAATAATATTTTATTAAAGTGATTGTAATAATTATAGTCATTAATAATTTTATTTATAAAATATTATTAATACTTTATTGTTATTATACATAATACACTTATAGATATGATGTAGTAATAATAATAAAAAATCCTCAAGAATTTTTGCTTTAATATGAGTGTGACTAAGTTCATGATTATTAAATCCAATAAGATCTCTTATAATATCTTGGTATATGACAACAACAACTTGGAGGAAGTGACTTCATATAAATATCTTGGAATTGATATTCACCACAAGCTTAATTGGAATTATAGCATTGAGAAAATGATTATTGGGGGATGGAAAGCTTATTATGGGCTTGAAAACAATTATAAATCAACTGAACTTTGGAGTTGGGATAAGAAAAAAATCCTCTTTGAGACTCTTGTTACACTTGTTATTCTTTATGGATGTGAAGTCTCAGGCTATAGTATCTCTCGTGAATCCCGGAGAAAAATAGAGCAAATACAAAAGAATTTTATAACCTATAATCTTAAATTAAAGGAAATACACCCTATCCCATCCTCCCCATAGAAACAAGCCTCTCACCCACTGAGAGCATGACTATGACTAGATACCTAATGTATAATAACAAGTTAAACAAGATGGAAGAGAAGAGGCTACCTAAAATTGCTTCCAAATCAAGTCATAACCACCATCGACTCAAGCGAGGATGGCATAAAGATGCCCGGTCTTGGCTAAACTATTGGGGAATCATAGAAGAAACAATTTTGCAAAATAAAGATATTATTAAAAAAAACGTCAAATCAAAATTTAAGGAAAAAATGTCGTGTGATAAAGAGTTAGAGGAGAAAAGAAAATTAAGGTATTATAAATATGTAATCAACCCTAATATACAAGATCAAAATTATCTATCTGTTTTGCCAAGTGTAAAGAAAAAAATAAGCATTGCTAAGATAAGAACAAATTCTCACTAGCTCCATAGTGAAAGTGGGCGTTGGTCAATTCCTAAAATGCCATGGGATGAAAGAGTGTGTCACCTTTGTGACACTAAGAAGGTTGAAGATGAAAAGCACCTTCTCTTAGATTGTCCACCCTATACTCATATTAGATCTCATTTTCAAAATATTGATCACACTACCAACCTTCCTAACCTCTTAATTCAACAAAAGTATGGTGAGCTTGGAAAGCTTCTCTTAATTCTTTTTGAGTATAGAAACAAAATTATAAACAATCAAAAGTAATCACTTACCCTCTTAAGGTTTTATAGATCAATTAGGTCTTAGTGGATGTTAATCATCATCATCATCATCAATAATATAAGTAATTAATTATATTATAAAGGAGTTGTGTTAATAAAATATTATTAATACTTTATTGTTATTATATATAATAAATTTATGAATATTAAATAATATAATAAAAATAATTAACATTATTATTGGTTATTATATATACATTTATAAATATTAAGTAATAATAATAAAAATAGTTAATTTTATTATTGGTTATTATTAATATAAGTAATTAATTATATTATAAAGGAATTATTTTAAGAGTACACATGTCCTTTATATAATGATTATTAATTAATATTAATTCTTAATCATATTAGCAATACTATATTAATAATATATTAAAGTTAATGATTATTAGGGTTTGGGTTTTTAGAGTTAGTAAACACATGCCATTTATATAATAATTATTAATTAATATTAATGCTTAATTATGTTAGTAATAATGTATTAATAATATATTAAGGTGAATGGTTATTAGGGTTAGTATTGTTAAGATTGTTGGAATTATTAAGGATGATTAATATAGTTATTATTAATATAAAAGGGAATTAATTATTATTATTAATTATAATAATAATAATTATTAATATTTTAATACTACTTTATGAATAATCATTAATACATATTAATACTTTATTAAATTTAGTAATAAACTATTATTAATACTTTATTAATAGTAAAAATGACAGACATTACAAATATTATTAATACCTTTTTATTATACATTAATAATTAATAATTATTAAATAATAATAATAATAATAAACCATACTACTAGTAATTATGAATTTACATAATTAGTTATATTATACAAAGGGTGTTATAAGACATCCATTTATTTTAATGATTAGAAAATACGGTTTAATGAGTGTGTGGAATTTATTCTCTTTAGTATAGGGGTTTTAATAAAAGTTTTATATGTGTGTGTTTATGTGGAATTTAATGAAATTTTTGTATGGATGGGAGACTTATTTAGAACAACTAAAAACCATCATAGGTGAAGTTAAAGATGATTTTTTATCAATGTCTTTAGAACAAGTATGATTTTAAGTTTTTTTTCTATGTAATACATTGCATGAGTTCAAAGTTCCTATCTTTGTGACAAATGAAACACTTTGTTATATTTTCTTCAAAAACATGGAGAAATATTTCTTTCCATAATATGTGGAACATGAACCAACCTTGTCATGTGACAAACATAACCCAATGTTGTAATATGAAAAGTAAGTAAAAGTTGCAATATGAGTAACATAATCTTGTTTCAATGTGACCATCATAGCCCTACCGTCGCAATGTGATGAACATAGCCTCATCATAGCTTTGTCGTCATTGTCACATTTTGAAAAACATAGTAACATAGTAATGTTATGAACCTAGCCCTATTTCGAGAATGTGACAAACATAGCTTCATCGTCGCAAAGTGACGAAAAATTATTATTATCGCAATGTGATGTAAAACAAATATCCTAACATCATAATGTGAGAAACATTTTGAAATGTCGCAATATGACAAACTTATGCCTCCTTGCCATAATGTGACACAAGTATCCTAATGTCATAATGTGAGAAACATTTGTAAATGTCACAGTATAACAAACATAACCCATTGTCCCAATGTGACATAAACAACCTAATGTCACAATGCGACAAACATAGCCCAACATTGCAATGAGACAACCATTCCTTGACGCTACAATGTGACAAACATAACCCAATATCAAAATGTAATAAACCTATTTTAATGCCATGGTGTGATAAGAAAAAACGTTATGTTGCAATGTGATGACCATAACCTTATGATATGATGTGATGAAAAAAACTTGATGTCACAATCTAATGAATAAAACCTTATCAGCATTGAAATGCGACAATAAACCATGGCTAACCACAATAAACATGGTCCAACATGGTTAACCATAATCAACATGGTCTCAATGTCGTAATGTGTCAAACATTTCCTAACTTTGCAATGTGACGAACATATGTGAACAAAACAATGCAACAAAATTTTCCCTATCATGATAATTTAACAAAATAGCCCCATTGTGGCAATGTCACGAACATTTTTTATTTTCATTTTGTTAAAATTATAACATCATAAACCCAATGTGATTAACATAGCCTCCTCGTTGCAATCTGACATAAATAGCCTAACATCACAATGTGATAAACATTTTCAAATGTCGCAATGTGACAAACATAACCCATTGTTGCAATGTTATGTACAAAACCTTATGTCACAATGTGAATAACGTCTCCCAACATTGCAATGAGAAGACCATTCTCTCACTTCACAATGTGACAAATATAACCCACTTTAAAAATGTGACAAACCTATTCTAATGCCATAATATGCTAAACAAAAACACTACCTTGCAATGAACATAGCCCCAACCATAGCTTCATCTTCATCGTCACATGTTGACAAACATAGTAACATAGAAATGTTATGAACCTAACCCTATTTCAATAATGTGACAAACATAGCTTCACCATCGCAAAGTGACAAAAATTTACTATTGTCACAATGTGATGTGAAACAAATATCCTAACATCATAATGTGAGAAACATTTTGAAATGTCACAATATAAAAAACATATGCCTGCTCGTCGCAATGTGACACAAATATCCTAATGTCATAATGTAAGAAACATTTGTAAATATCGCAATATAACAAACATATGCCTCCTCATCGCAACGTGACACAGATAGTATAATTTCATAATGTGAGAAACATTTGTAAATGTCGCAATATGAAAAACATAACCCATTGTCCCAATGTGACATACACAACCTAATGTTGCAATGTGACAAACATAGCCCAACATTGCAATGAGACGACCATTCCTTGACGTTGCAATGTGACACACATAACCCACTATCAAAATGTAATAAACATATTCTAATGCAATAGTGTGATAAGAAAAAATGCTATGTATCAATGTGATGACCATAACCTTATGATGTGATGTAACGAATTAAACTTGATGTCACAATCTAACGATGAAAACCTTATCATCATTGCAATGCGACAATAAACCATGGCTAACTACAATAAACATGGTCCAACATTGTTAACCATAATCAACAAGGCCTCGATGTCGTAATGTGTCAAACATTTCCTAATGTCGCAATGTGATGAACATATGTGAACACCACAATGCAACGAACATTTCCCTATCATGACAATTTAACAAAATAGCCCCATTGTCGCAATGTCATGAACATTTTGTATTGTCGCTTTGTGAAGAACATAACATCATCAACCCAATGTGATTAACATAGCCTCCTTGTTGCAATGTGACAGAAATAGCCTAAACATCATAATGTGATAAACATTTTGAAATGTCACAATGTGAAAAACATAACCCATTGTCACAATGTTATGTACAAAACCTTATGCCGCAATGTGAAAAACATCACCCAACATTGCAATGAGACGACCATTCTCTCACGTCGCAATGTGACAAATATAACCCACTTTCAAAATGTGACAAATCTATTCCAATGCCATAATGTGCTAAACAAAAACCCTACCTTGCGATGTGATGACGAGAACCTTACAATGTCATGTTACAAAAAAAACCTATTGTCGTAATTTAATGAAGAAAATTTGATCAACATTGCAATTCAATAGTGCCTTATGATGTGATGTCACAGTGCTTTATGATGTGATACTGCCTTATTAAAATTAATGTAATAATATTTTAATAATGTATTTATTAAAGTATTATTACTTTAATCATGTTTTTATTAATGTATTAATACTTCAATAATATATTTATTAATATATTATTGTTTTAATAATGTATTATTTAATTAGTCTATTAATATTTTATCAATATATTAATTAATAATGTGTTTATGTATTAATACTTTAATATGTTACATTATACATTTTTGTATTAGTACCTTAATCATGTTTTACTAAATACATTAAGTTCAATCTAACACTATTTTATTAATGTATTCATATTGTAGTAATGTATTTATTAATGCATTTAATTTATTTATTGATGTGTTGAATATATTGTTAATATTTTAATTGTAATAATAATTTAGCATCTTATTAATTAAATTAATAATGTATATGTTAATTGATATATTAATGTATCAAACAATTAATATGTTACTTTATACATTAATGTAAACTAATACTTTTGTTAATACATTAATGATCGTACCAATCAATTGTGAATCTTTATTATATTAATACATTATAATTGCATTAATAATTTAATATGTTACATTATATATTAATAAAAATTAGTACTTTAATTTATACTTTAATAATGGATTATTAAATACACTACGGTTAAAGTCACTTTATTACTATTTTATTAATGTATTATTTTATTAGTTTATTAATATTCTAATAATTTATTGTATTTATTGATGTATGCAATGTATTATTAATGTATTACATTATACACTAATGTAAATTAAAACTTTATTTTATACATTATTATTATATACAGTCTGAGTGGGCCTAATAGTTAAGAACATGTGTTTCCTCTTAAGAGGTCACAAGTTCAAATCCAAAGGGGCTTGGCTGCGACCTTAAAAATATATTATTATTATTACATTAATATATCCATATAATATATTAATACATTTAATAATTAATTTACATTATTAGTGTAATAATACCTTAGCATTTTATAAATTGATAGTGTACTAATGTACAAATAAATTGATACATTAATGTATCAAAAATTTAATATGTTACTTTATACATTAATGTAAATTAATACTTTAGTTTATATATTATATTAATACATTAATAATTGTACCAATCAATTGTCAACTTATACTTTGATGTATTAATACTTTATTAATGTATTAATATTTTAAAAATCTATTGTATTTATTGATATATGTAATGCATTATTAATGTGTTGCATTATTACATATATTAATTTAATAATTAATGTATACATTAATTATCTATTAATATATTAAAGGTGGTTCCCAAAGTATGTCGGCCATCAACTAGAAACAACTACTTTATAAAAGTAGTTGATATAAGTCGATCTAAGTCATTTTTCACCTTTCCAAACTAATGGTGTCGATGAGCGTATATCAAGCATATATCAACCACTTTTATAAAGTGGTTGTTGCTAGTAGATTTTATTTGGTTAGCTCCTCAAGTTTGATGGGCTTCCCCACGCTAATAAGGTAGTAAGTAATACAAGTGAGAATTTCAATAGAATTAGCACAAGCACATAATTGTGGTTGTTGAATGCAGATAAGCTTATTTTATTTATAAACCCTAATTAGGGTTTATGATAGAATTTTTTAGCATAAACCTTAATTAGGATTTATGCTAGAATTTTCTATCATAAACTTTAATTAGGTTTGCAAATAAAATACTGTAGCACACCTTTTCAGCTACCATGACTTAATCACTCTTAAAAGGAAACTTTAACACCACTTGGTACATAACTCATACAGGTATTATATAATCCACATGCATTTAAACAAATAAACACATTCTACACAGAGTATTCATATGAGATACTCCCATAATTAACAAAGCAATAGCGTTTCATACTAATTCATATACACAGTGGAAATCATGATAACATAAGCGGTAGAGTCATGCAAAACATGATTAAAACATAATCAGATACTTATCTTTTAATAGTGGTAGAATCCACCAACCAAGTGCAGGCCTTCCACGAACCTCCCAGCCTTAGACCACACTGCTCATTAGCTCAACAGTGGGTCACCCCCGAGCTGGGACTAAGCTCCACCCTGAGACAAGGAATCCTAGGTTAGGCTGAGGTTACAAGGAAAACAACACACATCCACATGAAGGGATTCTCTCTTGGGAACCACCCACACTCACTGCCCACAGACCCTCATTCCCCACATGCCTATTCCACCCCAGGAGTATAAACCTTCTCTGTCACTTGGACAGTCCTTCAGCTGTTAACCTCCCTTGCCTTGGGTTACAGCAATAGACCGGACCGAAAGTCTCCGGGCTCTGTGGCAGCTACAAGGTTCTTTCCAGGAGTTCTCTCCTTCCTTTACGCACTCTCTCGCTTGGAGAGAATCCCTCACAGGTCAACAAACCTCCCACACAGTCCAACATTGCGTGGCGACACAACCAATGGAAAAATAGACACAACTTTTTCCACAGGCTCAGCAATGGAAAAATGTCTTAGGGTCACAGCTTCGGGATAGGCTTCTGGTTCAGTACGGAGGTATACATAGTTTTTCAGTTCAGAAGGTGTATGAGGTTTTTCTTCAGAGCTCAGGTCAGTCGAACTTCTCAGAGCTTGTACACCCTCAGGTATTCTGCTCGAATGAGAGAGTGAACCCCCCTCACGGTCCACCCAAACTATTTTATTCGCATGCACCATGGTCGACACTTGTCGCCCTGGAGACTGCATGTGTTCCACCAGCACACATCACCTTCCCTTCGTTAGGAACTTAGGATAAAAATTTAAATGGCACATGTTCTTTTGGAATAATAATAAAATATTATTCCTAGGCTTAAGCCCCTCCTAGGCTAAACACTTAGCCCCTTTTTCCACCTTCCAGGCCCTAATCCCTTGCCTTCTCTGTGGAAACTCAGTCCCCCTTCACTCATTCATTGTGGTCGGTCTGCACCTAGCGATGTTTACAATTTTATTAATTTTTTTTGCATATATATAAGTACAAAATCAGGCCTTTGGCCTCCAACTCTTAGGCTCTCTCGCCTAACAATCACATAAGTCGACCGACTTATACAATCTTGGATCACTAGCCTATAACACATATTTACAATTCATTTCATACATTATATTTACAACTGGGCTCGGCCTTGGGGACATTACAATCCCACTCCCTTATTTTTGCATTGTCCTTGGTGCAACTTACACTGTCTCTGCAAGCCTTTCAAAATTTTCAAAAATATGTGGGTACTCTACCCGTATAACTTCTTCATTCTCCCATGTCACATCCTCAAGACCGTACCAGGTCCACTGAACCTTTATGAGCTCTATGACTCAATTCCAGAGATTTTTTCTTTTCTTATCCAATATGCGCACAGGATGCACTTGTAGGACACCTTCTGGTTCCACCTGAATCACATTCCAATCGATAACATGATTAGCATCATGTACATATTTCTTAAGCAGTGAAACATGAAACA
>JZKD02S0918556.1:192672-208208 GCA_000966675.3 Picea glauca | reverse complement strand
CAGTCTCAGAGCATCATGGTCTCAGCTCGGGGGTGGCTAGTGGTAAATCCGTTGGGAGTCACTGAGCCTACGGTTGGGTGGAAACGAGCACCCCTCTCAGTAGTCGCACCCACTTCTGGTGTTATTTATGATAAGTGTTTTATATTTATTGAATCTTGAGATCCATAGACTGGTATATGTATGAATATGCTCATAGAACTGTGAAATTGTAAATGATTTCAGTGTTAGAATGTCGATGCAGTGTTTGAGAAGAAAGAATAGATATATGCTTATAATAGAGGAAGCCATGCTTGATTTATGTTGATAAATGGATTTGATTATGCATGAGATGAACCAAGTCAGACTTCCAGTCCATCCTTGGGAGTTTGTTTCCCTTTGTCTATTTCCAGGAATGCCCTGGATTAGATCCCTTCACAGAAATTCCCTTCTTAGAAAGGCTTACCAAGAACCTGGAAAAAGGACTTGAATGTGCAAATCTTAGCAACCATGTATGAAGAGGAAAGACCCTCTTAAAAATCCTGAAGTAGCAACATAAGGATAAGTATTGATCAACATATGAGATCATGTCGGGGAACCTGCGGTCATTCACGATCGTTAAATCGAAGGAATGAACGAGGGAGTTAATTGCTTTAACCCTTTTTCCTCTATCTTCGTGAATAGTGATGAAATCTGAATCATAGACCCCTAGGCTCCATGAGAACATCTAGACCATTGGTTTTTCCACGTCCAAAGAGCAGTAGGAAAGGGCGCGGTATCGGGACCGATCCGAACCGTCAGATCTTATCTAGGAAACCCGACAGTCGTTAGATCTATAGGGAGATAGACGAGGGTTAAGCCTCGTGAATAAGGGAAAAAAGGATCAGAGTCGTCCATCCGAGGAGGACAGGTGGCAGAGATCCAGGGATCTCGTGAACTCGTAGGTTCGCGGGGTAGGAGTCCAAAAGTTGGATGCTCCAAGTCACGAATGGAGAAGCCATGAGAGGATCAGAGCCGTCCATCCAAGGAGGACAGGTGGCAGAGATCCAGGGATCTCTTGAGCTCGAAGGTTCCTGGGGTAGGAGTCCAAAATTTGGATGCTCCAAGTCATGAATGGCGAAGCCACGAGAGGATAATAGTTGTCCATCCGAGGAGGACAGGTGGCAGAGATCCAGGGATCTCGTGAGCTTGGAGGTTCACGGGGTAGGAGTCCAAAAGTTGGAAGCTCCAAGTCGCGAATGGCGAAGCCAAGAGAGGATCAGAGTCATCCATCCGAGGAGGACAGGTGGCAGAGATATAAGGATCTCGTGAGCTCGGAGGTTCACAGGGCAAGGGTCCAAGCATTTGTTGCTCCAAGTCGCGAGACGCGAGGAGCGAGAAAGAAGGGTAGTCGTTGGATCTGGGTCGCAGGAGAACCGTTGGATCTACACATAGGATCGTGTATCGGGGTTTCGTAGGTTGAAGCCCTTGATCTTGGCAACAGAAGCTGCGAAGTCATGAATCGCGATATTCTAATGAGATCAAAACCGTCCATTGGGTGGAACACGTGTCAACAGATCCTGAAGAGTCGGAGTTTGGGGCATCGGAGTTTCCGGAGGTAAGAAACTCCCACACATTGGAATTGCGATCCGCGATATCCCGACGGGAGAACCGTGTGGGCCACAGTGGGAGATAGTGGAGAACAGGTGTTACCATATCGGGGTTCGGGACTTGGAGATTTCCGTGAACTAGTGCAATGAGAATCGTGATATCCCGATACGCAATTTCCCGATTTGTCACAGGATCATGGGTCACAGTGGAGGACATGTGTCATGCGCATTTCCGTATCGGCATATCGGGAGTCAGGTTTCCATGAGGTAAGTTTCATATGACAGTGAAAACCCCAAAATCCTGAGGGGAGTTATGACCGTGGTCATATAGAGGTGGTCATGCGAACCAAGAGCTTAGCCTAGAAGGCTAAACGGTTATTTAAGCACGTCGGAATTTTTTAAGATAGAAACCCCGACGGAAAGGGACGTAAGACCACAGTCATATACAGAGAGCCGGGTAGGTGAATGGAAGACCTGTTGGATCAGGGATTGGCAGTTTTGCCGCTACAAGATCCGGGGATTCTCGTTATTGAGAAATCAACGAAAAACTTTGATTTTTGGTAGTGGTGTGTTACAATAAACCCAAGTAGCATGCCATAATTCTAGGGGTTCCCATGATATGGAAATATCCTTTTTACCTATTTTCCAATGATCACCTAATTTTCACCATCATTTTATTATAAATTTGTACAAAACAACTTGGAGTGAGGTTTCAATATTCAATTTTCCTTTCCCATTCTAGGCATCTTTCAAAAACTACAACAACCTACCATCATTCACAATGTAAATTAATTTATTAGTTAGGTAATGTACTTAGATTCCTCCCTTGGCTATCGAGGCACCAATCTAGGTGGATATTGATGGTCACCCACCTATTCCACTTATTCAGAATGGTTCTGCATCTTGGATTTTTTTTCTACAATTTTTTAGATGCCAAACTTTTGGGGCCTTTTTGAGGCCCTAAATGATGTTTTTTGGGTGCGATAGTGACTAGAATTTAGCTAGAGGCATATGCTAGGCCGTGCGTATGTGAAATTATCGGATATACCTTTTAGATGGGCTACTGAGCACCCCAAATGGAGATCATATGCAAAATTTATGCCCCTGGGAAGTTGACGTATGAGTTAACCACATTGGGGCCCACAAACCTTTTGGATTTTCATCTTCTAGAGTTAGGGTTTTGGATGTTTAGGGTTTTCGCATTTACGCTTTATGTTAAAAGGCCTTTTCTGCCTCTTTGTAATAACATTATTTTGAATTAGTGTAGTTGGCACATCTCTCTCTTCAAGGATAAGCTACCACCATTCTAGCTAACTTGTGTGCTTTGCATTTTATAGTCTTTTGTATTCCAAACAATCATTAATATAATCTAAGTTTAACTGTATTATTATGTTTCTTGAAATATCTTTGTGTGTTTCTTTGTTATATATTTGTCTTCATGCCGTTCTTAATATAATATGAATCAATGGTATACAAGAAAATTTCTCTTTTTTGTTTCTTTTTGCATGTCCTCGACGAGGTTAGGCTATCGAGAGTTGGGGAAAAACACTCCCTCCAGCCATCAGAAACAATAGAATGTGGCATGCCATGAAGCTTGAAGACATGATCCATGAAAATTTGAGCCACAATTGATGTTGTAAATGGGTGTTGAAGAGCACATAAATGAGCATACTTGGAAAGACGATCAACTACCACCATGATGATTGATTTATTGCCTGATTTAGGTAAGCCTACAATAAAATCCTTCGAGATATCCCGTCAAATAGCAGGTGGAATCGGAAGTGGTTGCAGTGTGCCAGGAGATTTGCTTGTTTCTCCCTTGTTGCATTGACACACATCACATTCAGCCACAAAATTATGAATGTCATGTTTCATACCATCCTAGAAAAAAAAACGTTTGACCCTATCATAGGTTTTGGTAAACCCAGAGTGCCCAATTGTGGGTGTAGCATGAAGCTCATAAAGTACCGTCGATTTAAGATTTGATTGTTTAGTTAAATACAAACGAACTTTGAAGCTCATCATGGAGCCAAGAGTACCCTGGGGAAACTAGAGAATTGGATTGTAATTGTTGTATTAGATGTGAACTTTTGGGATCGTGTAGCCATTCCTGGTGAATGGATTGGAGCCAATCTGGTAGATGAAGGAGAGAAAAAAAAGGGACCCTTCATCTTCATATTTTCAGGAAAGTGCATCTGCAACCACATTGTCTTTGCCTTTCTTGTAAATGATCTCATAATCATATCCAAAGAGCTTAGTCACCCATTTTTGTTGCTTTGGGGAGGAAATGCGTTGTTCCATAAAATACTTGAGGCTTTGATGATTTGTCTTAATTTTGAAGTGTTTCCCCAATAGATAAGGGCGCCAAAGATCAATTACATGTAGAATAGCCAACATTTCATTTTCATAGATTGATTTTCCCAAATTTCGTTTAGAAAATTATTTGTTGGTAAAGGCCAAAGGCCAACCCTCTTGCATAAGGACAACGCCAATTTCTTTCCCCGAAGCATCACATTCCAGGACAAAGGTCTTTGTGAAATCAGGAAGGGCTAGGAATGGAGTGGTGCACATGGCCATCTTCAAGGTTTGAAAAGCATGAGCAATTGTTGGGGCCCAAGTGAAAGACTTCTTTTTAAGGAGTGCAGTGAGAGGTGTCGCAATCTTTCCATAATTCTTAACAAACTTGTGATAATAACCTGTTAGGCCCAGAAATCCACGCAGGCTTTTGAGATTCTTTGGGTGAGGCCAGTCTTGCATAGCTTCAATATTTTTAGTATCCACCCTGACATCATCTTTTCCAACAAGATGACCCAAGTACTCGACTTCCGAGGCGCCAAAAGCACATTTATATTGTTTCAGGAAAAGTTGGTGTTGAGAGAGTAAATGGAGAACTAGATCTACATAAGCAAGATGGTCGGTCTAGGTTTTTCTACAGATGAGGATATCATCAAAGAAAACTAAGACAAAATGACGGAGAAAAGGATGGAAGACATGATTCATGAGGCTTTGGAAAGTGGAGGGAGCATTACACAAGCCAAACGACATGACCAAAAACTCATAGTGGCCCTCATGAGTTCTAAAAGTAGTCTTAGGAATGTCTGCCTCTTTCATACGGATCTGGTGGTAGCCAGAACGAAGATCAATTTTAGTAAAGAACTGGGTGCCACTCATTTCATCCAAGAGGTCATCAATGACAGGAATGGGAAATTTGTCTTTAATGGTGAGTTTGTTGAGGGTGCGGAAGTCAAGACACATGCGCTAAGAACCTTCTTTCTTCATAACCATGACCATGAGAGAAGAGTAGGGGCTCATACTAGGGTGGATAACACTTGCGTTAAATAGTTCTTGAACCATTTTCTCAATTTCATTTTTTGGGGAAAGGGGGTGATGATAGGGACGAATATTGGGAAGAAGGCTTCCTGGGACAAGGGGAATGGAATGATCATGAACACCATGGGAAGGAGGGAGTCTTTGGGGAGTGGAAAAAACCACTTTATGTTTAGAGAGGATGTATTGGAGGTCTTGCGAAACAAAGGGTGTCTCAGTTGCTTGTATGGCATGGAGTTGGGAAATAACACCAGAATGACCTTTTTTTAGCATCTTTTCCATGCGATGGGAACTAATGATCTTAGGGGAACCGACGGTGATGCCTTGGAACGTATATTGTTGGCCCTCCTGGTCGAATTGCATGGTTAATTCCTTAAAATCCACGAGAATGGCATCCAAAGTCCTTATTCAGTCTACACCCAACACAATGTCACAACCGCCCATGTCGATAGAAAACATATGAGATTTCAAGTGGTAGTCGCCAATTTGGAGACACACATTTTCACAATGGCCTCCACATTTTATGGACCCGCCATTGGCAATCACGATTTGGAAATTATTGATTGCACAGATATACAAATTAGTTTCTTGGGCAATGTGGTGATGAATAAAATTATGGGTGCTTCCACTATCAACGAGAATGGTGACCTTCCTATGCGTAGCCAATTATCTTGAGGGTTTGGGGAGTAGAGAAGCCAGTGAGAACATTTAGGGAAATGACCGGTTCTACTTCGGGAGGGGTTATGTCAGTGGGTTCAAGTGACACCGACACAAGGGGAGCTTCAACATCCTCTTCTGAAACATCCTCCGAGATGGCCATAAAAATATTTTGTTCCTTACACTTGTGTCCCATAAAATATTTGTCATCACAATTATAACAAAGGCCTTTGAGTTGGAGTTCAACCATTTTGGCCTTGGTCAAATTTTTTATCTTTAGTGGGGTAGAAAGAGGAGTGGGATTTACTGGTTTAGTGCGAGGAATAAAAGAGAGTTTCTAGTTTTGAGAAGAGACAACTTGTTGTGCTTCCTTAGCTCTTTTAGTAGCCTCCACCCATCTTTGAGGTTGAACCATGAGTACATGGGCACGAATCTCATCCTTGAGGCCACTAATAAAACATTCTCGGAAAAAAGCATCAAACATGCCCTCTGTACAAAAAGCTAGTCACTCAAAAGTAGCTATAAAGTCTTCCACTGTGCCAGATTGTTTCAAATTTTTCAATCAGACTAAATGGTTGGTGTCAGTTTCAAAGCATTCATAAAGCTCTGCCACAAAGTGTGTCTAAGAAACATACCCTTGATGGGCAGTTTTTCTCCATTGCCACCATTGCCAACATTCTTGATCTAGATGGAGAACACCGTAACAGAGTTTGGCCAAGTCATCTGTTATGTCATACAAAGAGAAATAATGTTCCATTTGAGTTACCCAACCAATGGGATCTAAGCCATCAAATTTGGTCAAATCCACACGTGGAAGGCGTAGGTCACGCTGATAGTGATGGGGATGAAAATTATGGGAATGGGAGGAAGTTTCAGCTTCGGTATGCAAAGGTGGGTCAGATAAAGGGAAATCTGTAGGCATATGTAGCTTGGTGCATATCATCGAAGCGACAGTTTCAAGTTGGGTAGTAATGTCTTGTTTGAGTTCTTTGAGTTCCTCAATTGAGGCGACGATGGAGGAATGCATGTTTTTATTGATGGTGGAAATATTGGCACTGAGTTGTCTCACTTCTTGTTGGGTATCTGTGAAATTATATTTCAAGGTATTGAATCAAGCTTCCAATTCTTGGCTACGGGTATGGGCCATGATGACGAGGGAACTAAAAAAGGGTGGGTGGGGTCAAAAAAATTGCTGAAAAATGATAGGTATGAATGTGATAAGGGAGAAGAGATAAATCCAATGGAATAGGTCTCAAATAATGGCGCAACAAAATCCAGAAGAATAATGCAGTGATGCAATGCCCAAATGCTTAATCAGGAAGACATATGTAGTGATCTGGCAACTCGAACACAGTTGCGCAGTAATAGATCTTGTCTGTTTTGTTTTGTGTTTTCATCCCCCAAAGGTTAGGTATTCAAGGGTTCTACAGACAAGGGTTTGCCCTGTGCTATAGCTCTATGATATACGTGTGGGGTCCAATAGTAATACTCGGCCCAATATCTCATGGAACCAACTAAGGAGGATAAACCATGCCCTTATCCGTACTACCCGACTACCATGGTACTAGAGAGTATCTTCTCGAGTGTTGTTCTCGGCGACACTATAGTAGTCAGGCGACCGATCGGTTTATCTAAAGAGGGCTTCAGAAAATCTAGGTCGATCTGTATACAGGTGTTGTCCGATGCGCTACCACTCGAAAGGGTACCAATGGGGGTTACAAGGGTGGACAACAGATGTGCACTTAAGTACCACTTGTATTTCCTACGTGTATGAATCCCTGACCACGGGTTTATGCATGTAACGGCATATATTTGTAGCTTAAAGACGCTAGAATACGTCTCTACCCTGAAAAAAAATAAATTTACCCACAATTTTCTGCCGAGGAAAGTGCTATGATACCACTTGTCATACTCCAAATATAAAAAGTATGCATAACAGAAATAAAATGCTAGAAATGGCAGATGAACAAAAATAAAACTAGAACAACACCACAATAATGCCAAAATGATACCAAAATAACACCAAAAAGAGCACTTTGATTACTGAGAGCAATGTTCACTTGCCTCTTCGAGGGGGAAACCTCCAGTAGAGTAGAGCTCTATTACAATAATATCCAAGACAAAAGTTCTCATTCCCTCGACTCCTATTTATACTAAATATGTCTATCAAAAGAACCATCTAGAGGAAGATCCTTCTAGAAGCGAAAGCTTCTATTAGGTCTTCTTACATTTGACTTATTCTTCCTTATTTCTAGACCTTATTAATATTGACCTTTATTACATCAGAATATATTATTCTACCTACATGAGGGGTTAGGTCCCTAACATATTGGCGAGGGACGTACTGTGAGCAACATGTCAAAGATGAGTCTTAAATTTTTGGGCCAGGAGATTTTGTTGATGTCCTCAAGGAGCAGTACTACCCCATTGGAAACTATGATGACTAGTACATGAGATGGATAAATTTGCATTAGGAGAGAGACCAGACAGTGTCAGAGTACACCAACATGTTCCATACCTTGCGTACAAAGTTGGGTATTAAATACTTCAAGAAACACTTGCTTATGAAGTATTCTAGTGGCCTACATAGGTACATCCAAACATAAATGGAGTTCTTGTACATTTCCTCTCTGGGANGCACCCAACACAATGTCACAACCGCCCATGTCGATAGAAAACATATGAGATTTCAGGTGGTAGTCACCAATTTGGAGACACACATTTTCACAATGCCCTCCACATTTCATGGACCTGCCATTGGCAATCAAGATTTGGAAATTATTGACTGCACAGATATAGAAATTAGTTTCTTGGGCAATGTGGAGATGAATAAAATTATGGGTGCTTCCATTATCAACGAGAATGGTGACCTTCCTATGCGTAGCCAATTATCTTGAGGTTTTGGGGAGCAGAGAAGTCAGTGAGAGCATTTAGGGAAATGACCGGTTCTACTTCGGGAGGGGTTATGTCAGTGGGTTCAGGTGACACCGACACAAGGGGATCTTCAACATCCTCTTTCGAAACATCCTCTGAGATGGCCATAAAAATATTTTGTTCCTTACACTTGTGTCCCATAAAATATTTGTCATCACAATTATAACAAAGGCCTTTGAGTTGGAGTTCAGTCATTTCGGCCTTGGTCAAATTTTGGATCTTTAGTGGGGTAGAAGGAGGAGTGGGATTCACTGGTTTAGTGTGAGGAATAAAAGAGGGTTTCTGGTATTGAGAAGAGACAACTTATTGTGCTTCCTTAGCTCTTTTAGTAGCCTCCACCCAACTCTGAGGTTGAACCATGAGTACATGGGCACGAATCTCATCCTTGAGGCCATTGATAAAACATTCTCGTAAAAAAACATCAGACATGCCCTCTGTATGAAAAGATAGTCGCTCAAAAGTAGCTATAAAGTCTTCCATTGTGCCAGATTGTTTCAAAATTTTCAAACGGCCTAAATGGTTGGTGTCAGTGTCAAAGCGTTCATAAAGCTCTGCCACAAAGTGTGTCTGAGAAACATACCCTTGATGGGAATTTTTTCTACATTGCCAATGTTATTGATCTAGATGGAGAACACCATAACGGAGTTTGTCCAAGTCATCTGTAATGTCATACAAAGAGAAATAATGTTCCATTTTAGTTACCCAACCAATGGGATCCGATCCATCAAATTTGGTCAAATCCACACATGGAAGGCATAGGTCACGCTGAAAGTGATGGGCATGAAAATTATGGGAATGGGAGGAAGTTTCAGCTTTGGTATGCAAAGGTGGGTCAAATAAAGGGGGATCTACAGAGATATGCAGCTTGGTGCAGATCATCGAAGCGACAGATTCAAGCTAGGTAGTAATGTCTTGTTTGAGGTCTTCTTTGAGTTCCTCGATTGAGGCGGCGATGGAGGAATGCATGTTTTTATTGATGGTGGCAATATTGGCGCTGAGTTGTCTCACTTCTTGTTGGGTATCTGTGAAATTAGATTTCAAGGTATTGAAGCGAGCTTCCAAGTCTTGGCTATGGGTATGGGCCATGATGACGAGGGAACTGAAAAAGGGCGGGTGGGGTCAAGAAAATTGTTGAAAAATGATAGGTATGAATGTGATAACAGCGAGGAGATAAATCCAATGGAATAGGTCTCAAATAATGGTGCAACAAAATCCAGAAGAATAATGCAGTCATGCAATGCCCAAATGCTTAATCAAGAAGACATATGTAGTGATTTGGCAACTTGAACACAGTTGCGCGGGAATAGATCTTGTCTGTTTTGTTTTGTGTTTTTGTACATGCTCAAATCCATACACAAACAAATGAAAAGAGACTTACCTTGGTTCAGGCAATGGGCCCTTGCCGTACCAACAAGGTAGCTCTAGGAGATTACAGAACACACACTTTAATCATATCCATGAATTTGAAAGGATGAACTTCATATTACTTCAATTGACAAGTATACATTAATTTAAAACTCAGTTTCTCAGCATAACATTATATCCAAGCTCTCTCTCTCTCTCTCTCTTGCATCTACATAGTTGCTTCTTAAAGAAGATTAGTCATTACAACCAAAGTATGAAGATAATATCAAATGTTTCCAAAAATAATACAATTGGTTATCAAATCGTATCTCATGGAAAGAACTTCATCATCATGACACGAAGTGCATGAGTGATGAAGCATAGCATAGTCTATTGTGGTATTCAAACGAACCAAAGATGATTCCATCCAACAAGTTTCTTGGAACCATCACCAACGTACTTGTTCAAAACATCAATCCTGTAGAAGTGGATGTAGTACCAGACTAACACAGTAAAATATATTTGTATTGGATCAACACAAAGTTGTGTACCGAAATAGATGGAGTACCGGAATAGGTGGAGTATCAGACAAACACAATTGCAATATTGTAGTACCAGAATAGGCGAAGTACCGGATGAGCCCCGAGGATGAGTACCATATGAGATAAAGCCTTGTCATGGAATATGCTTAAATTAATCAAATAAATTAGAAGCATAAACAACAATCATTTAATCCCAATTTAATTAAGAAATCAAACAAATTATGATTTCAACGTGACTTAACTCATTATGCACATTAGTAAGGCCACAAGGTATATTGGGGAAGAAATAGACAAATTGTTCATAGGTCAGAGGTAAAATTGACCAATATAGAAGGTAAGATAAGGTAAGAGGGGTGTCAAAATGGAGACCCAATATTCCCCCATTCTTAAGTCATTGCATGTCCTCATGCAAAAATGTCGGAACTGGTCCTCAAAAGTTGCAAAACTGAAACTGTCTTCCACCCTGGTTGAATATCATTTGTTTGGATGTAGAATATTGAAACCAGAGGCCTCACTCCTAAGCTCCTTCTTAATAACTCTGGTGTACTGGATCAAACGCAAAACTTTGTTAATCTTAGCAGAGGATTCTTCTTTCTCACCCTGTAATCTTCGATTATGTTCTTTAAATTGTGCATTCTTTGCCTTAATGTGCCTATCTAAAACTTGATACTTTGTAACCTCTTGTTTTAACTTATCATTCTGTTTTGTAAGTTTCCCAACCTTCAATACCAATTGTTGCTTGCTCAAGGAACTGACAGGATCATATATGGTTGCTTTCTTAGTTACCTCCTTTTGGGCTTCCACCTCCTTCCTTAAACCTTTTAAGATATTTGTTGCTAACTCCTCGGTCTCACCAATCGTTGCTCCATAGAAAATTTCCTTCTCTGGAGAAGTCAAAACATCAATAGGATCCTTTGGAAAATAAGTCACATGTGGAATTATTATCTGTTTATCCATGCTTCTTGTAGTTCTACGTATTAGGTGTGAGGCTTCCTAAGATGTACTGACATGAGTGGAAGTTTACCCAAACAATTTTCTCTTCTTTGTTGTAGGAGAAGATGTTGATATCAAAACATGTTGTTCTTGCACATATTTTGTTTTTACCCTAGAAGATTGAGGTGTAGACTCTGGAGTTTGATTTTTTGTACCTTCTTCGTTTTTACTCTAGGGGATTGAGGTGCAGGTATGGAAGTTTTCTCTTTTTGTACACCCCTTGTTTTTATCCTAGGGGGTTGAGGTGTAGGTACGGAAGTTGGCTCTTTCTGCACACTCCTCATTTTAATCTTCCCCCTACTTCTAATTTTCACTTTAGGAGTCTTCTCCAACTTACTAACCGACTCTTGAGGCAACTTAATAGTTTCATCAGGAGCACCGTCGAAAACTTCATTTTGACCAGATTTATTCCTTTTTCACCTCTCACTTCATGGCAATTGAATTTTAGAGATCAAGGTTGGACTTGGTTCCTTAGATTGGGAGGACCTCTTCTTTCTGGATGTAGTAGGCTCTTTTGTCATAATGGAATTACCCTTTTCCAACCTATCAACATTCTTGGATGAAATAGGTGCAATAATAGCCCCTTCACTTCCTATCTTCTTCTCTCTGCTTTTCCTATCTCTTGGTTTTCTACCTAACTCCTCACTAGATGCCTATGCTTCATGTTCTTCTATAGATTTGGAAACTCCATATTAAGTAAAGTTTTGTTGAAGGATTTGTTTCCAACTGCTCCCTTGTTTTCTTAATGCATGGAAAACCAATTACTTCATTAACCCATGGTGGTAGAGACTAGTTTCAAGTTTCTTGGATGTCGATTTAACTCCTCTCGCCATTTTGTTTAGACTCATCCAGAGGAAATATGGAAAGTCAATTTGTGGTCCTCCTTCAAAATGAAACAAAAAATTTAAATGATATAAGAAATTCACGACATACCTTCCTTCACAGGTGAGAAACCTATGAAAGTTGATGAGAATTGTCTCGTACTCCTCTTGAATATAGCTACGGGGAATCCCTTTGGTCCAATCGGGATCCTGGTGTTTCAACTTTAGAAACTTTTGACCAAGCCTTTTGTCGAAAATAACCCCCTTAAAATATTTCTTACCAGAGGAAGGAAATCTTGTAGCTTCCACTATGGTGGCATCTGTTATTGTCAATTTCAATTTCCCCAACTGAACACTCTCTTTTTCATAAGTTTGATCAAAGGCATGAGATACCCCCTCATGATGGCCTTTGAATTTTTCTAAGAACATGACCCAATAGGTCTGCTCAAATTTCTCCTTGTAAGCTTGATATTCATGCGTCTCCCTATATAATTGGAACACTGGTTTGTGCCGATCAACCCCCATGCTGGCTTAAAAAAGAATCTCACAGCGTATGAGGCAACAAAATGTAGGATGAGGGTTTAGTACTAGAAAAAAACAATGCACAATGGAGTACCGAAAGTGAACAAAGTATGAAAATGGTATGAGGGGACATAGCAACAGTATGAATGGAGATCATATAGTAAAAATGGGTAAATAATGCTCATCTGGATGGTGAAGCCATCCAAAAGAGCGTTTATAAATCGAAATTTTGATTACAACAGTCAAATCAACTATAATGATGGTGAGAGTAAGGGTAAGTCATATCCATAATAACTTGGAAGATCATATCGGGAATTGCGTTATAGAATGTTCGCGGTGGTGTTGGGAAATGATTACAAGATATATGGTCGATGTGACTGAATTTCACTATTATGCAACCATCTACATCATCGTTATCGGAAGATAATCATGGATTTGACGTGCATTATGACATAGTTTAATTCAATTATTAACTCGGTGTAATGTTGGATAATGACATGATTTTATTTCTTCATCATATGAACAGGAGTCTTTGACAAGAGTGTTTGAGAACGGAATTGGTCCTGCTAGTAGTATAATTACTACGTGCCTCTAAACATATTACAACCATCCCATCAAAATTTTAGAGTTCATGTAAATGATTTCTTTAGAAGGAAATATACACGAGGACTTGCAGAAGTTCATGGTAGGGAACTTGTAATAATTGATGTAATGCAGATGCATGAAAGTAACCACATGTCTATTACACAATTGGCATGATTCTTAATAAAAGGAATAAATAGTGAGCTTATACCTCTTATTAACTGAAACATTTGTATCAAGCAAGAAAATTATTGAGTATAGGATAAGAGATTCCACGCTTCATTATCAGTACCGAACCGCAGCTTAGTACTGGACCATTGCAGAAAAGTTGTTGTAGTACTGGACCAACATATGCCTTCTTCCTCAGTACCAGATGAACACAGAGGTGAATATTGTTGCAGTACCGGAACACCATAGAGATTTGTCCAGTACCAGATTACCACAGAATTTTATTCTGGTACCCAATGAAAATTGGATAAGGTACCTGGTGGCGTATTTTGTAGATTGGAACTTTGTAGGTTGCATTTTGTAGTGATTACTGGCATCTGTTGCTGCTTATGGAGGAGAACATGTGAATTTATTTTTTTGCAGGACCATATAGGTAAAAAAACAAACAACACACTGGTACAGAAACTCTGAAATTGCAGCGGAAGTAAAAAATGAGGAAAAATAATTGAATGACTGGGCTCCAAACTCTATAACAAGAAGGCAATAGCAGTTGGACATCCTCCTTTAGAGGTGCAGAGACTCCTCTTTTTGGAACCAAACAAACCATTGTTTTCATTTCCACTCCCATTTTATTGAAAACAAGATCCTAAATACTACTTTTTAATAGAGTTTTTCTCGAGCCCAGATCAGTTAATGCTCGCCTGTATTTTCGATTTTTAGGAGTCTGAAAAACTTAAAGAAAACTCCTTATATTGTCCTGTGGATTTTTCTCAAGCCCGGGTCAATTAGTGCTCGTTGATGTTTTCAATTTTTAGGAGTTTGAAAAACTTAAAGAAAACTCCTTATACTATCTTGTGGATTTTTCTTGAGAGCAGGTTAGTTAGTGCTCGCCGATGTTTTCAATTTTTAGGATTTTGGAAAACTTAAAGAAAACTCCTTTTGGCTCCTTTCTCATGAGTAATCTACCAGGGTTCGGTAAAGGAATAAACTCACCTCTATAAAACATCCTCTTTATTGCCTATCTACATGAGAACATAATTAGCGTATGCCTTTGTTAGTAACACCACAAAAGAATCACTATCTAACACACACCTATATATACATGTATGTACAAAACTAAATCACACAAAGAAAACATACAGTGGTGGTTCAACATGAGGGGAACCCCTCTTGCTTACCAATTTCATTTCTGAATTCTGAAGAACTTGTTTGATAAAATCCTCTTTAGACAGAGATTTATGATAGACTTTCAATCGATGCCCATTCACAACAAAGGAGGTATGATCTTCATCAATAGTATTTACCTTTACTGAACCATTGTCATAAATTGTGTCTACTTCATAAGGTCCCAACCATCGAGTGGAAAATTTACCTTTAAAACTCTTAAACCTACTGTCATATAGAAGGGACCAATCACCAGACTGAAAATATTTCTTCTTGATATACTTTTCATGCCATTTGGTCCTTTGTTCTTGAATAAGTGAGCTCATTTAGCTGTGGTATCCTAAAAAATTTTACTTGAAATTCTATGGGAAGCAACACTTGCTTCCCATACACTAATTCATAAGGTGTATGGCCTATGGTGTTTCTCCAAGTTGTTATGTCGGCCCATAAGGCTTCATGCAATTGATTCACCCAATCTTTAGGGTCTAACTGAATTGTCTTGGTAAGTATAGCCTCTATCGCTTTGTTGGTCGATTCTACCTATCCGTTTGCTCGGGGGTGA
This sequence comes from Picea glauca, assembly GCA_000966675.3. Lineage (NCBI taxonomy): Eukaryota > Viridiplantae > Streptophyta > Pinopsida > Pinales > Pinaceae > Picea > Picea glauca. Next base: position 193,027 of record JZKD02S0918556.1, on the reverse strand, counting down.
CAAAGTGAGGAATTCATGTGTTTAATTTGATATTGTTCAGTAATAACTTTGACCAGATTGGAGGTAAATTGATTTCCTTGGTTTGTCACTATTTCTCGAGGCACACCAAAATGAGAAAAGATGTCTTCGAATAGAAAATCAAAAATTGATTGTTCATTTTTAGACTACAAAGCTTTAGCCTCTACCCATTTAGTCACATAATCTATACAAACCAATATATACCTTCTTCTTCTAGACACAGGGTTGATAGGGCCTACAAAGTCCAAATCCCATTTCTCAAATGGTTCAATTACTACCTGAGCTTGGAGAGGCATTTCATCACTTGCAGTTGGTTTTCCCATCCTCTGACAATCAT
>JZKD02S0918556.1:118997-132396 GCA_000966675.3 Picea glauca | reverse complement strand
AAGAAGAAACCCTAATGAGTTGGCTAATAACCCTAGAAGACTTGTCGACTCAAGAAGATAATTTATATTAGGTTATTAGCCTCCAAGAGAAGAAGTCAGCCAGAAATAATATTATATATTGAACAGACAGATACCCAGAATGAGAATTCGGCCCTGGCATTTAGCCAGAATTAGTATATAAAGGAGGCCAGTTCTCATTCTGGCAGGCAATCTCAGAATTGCAGAGAGCCAGTTGTGCGCACTGCAGTTGGCAGTTTTGTGTGCAAGTTTTTGGGGAAGGTGTTGCGCCAGTTTCTAGGGTTTTGACTATCTGATCAGCTCTTTGTGATGCACTTTCCTTGGGGAAAGGTGCGCTACCCTTTATTTGGATATATAGCCTAAGGTTTGCTTCCAGAGTGATTCTCTGTCAAGTTTAATGTGCTCAGAGGGTGGCTTCGGCCTATGGTTGGGTGACAAGGGTATTGTCAATGGTAAAACGAGCACACATCTTTCATATTCTAACACAGAGATGCATAGGAAGATCTTGATCATGGATCATGGCCTTTACTGCTTCCATGATCGTCTGGTTCTTCCTTTCAACTATTCCATTCTGCTGAGGATTATAGGGAGTAGAAATCTCCCTCTTAATCCCAACTTCCTTGCAATACTCCTTGAATTCTTTTGAGGTGAATTCACCTCCATTGTCTAATCGCAAGGTCTTTATCTTCTGCTCTGTCAAGTTTTCTACCAGAGCCTTGAACTCTTTGAATTTGCCAAAAACTTCCTTCTTTTCTTTTAACAAATAAATACAAGTTTTACGTGAGTAATCATCAATGAAAGATACATAATATACATACCCACTTAGTGAAGTTGTTGACATCGGTCCCCACATGTCTAAATTCACGATGTCCAAAACTCCTTTGGCTCTGCTATCGCTATTGGGAAAGGAGTGCTTCACGTTCTTGCCTTGTGCACATCCTTTGCACATATCATCTGGTTCTGCTTGAATTTCTGGAAGACCTGTCACCATTTTGCTCACAACTGGAAGAGCTTTGTAGTGTAGGTGAKCAAATCTTTGATGCCATAGTTCATTGGGATTCACAATATCATGAATCRTTGTGGAGTCTAAATGTCCTTTTAATTTGTAGAGTCCTTCAACTCCAATCACTACTGCATCATCAAGGGTCTTCCCTCTAGGCCACATAAGAACTTGACCATCAACAAATAAAATTTCACCCAATCAATAATACTCATGTGGTTACAACCTTAAAAATAATTATTGTTTGTATAAGTGAATCATTAATAGTTTAGAACCAAAAAAGGCCATGTGTTTAGACCCTTTTCATACATTTTAGCCCCTCTCACTGTCATCAATCTTATTGTCTGAGTGATCATAAATAAGATGAAAATTGTTTGTTAAAACTAAACAAGGATAAAACAATACCGCAAATTTATAAATAGATTTGGTGAAAGTTAAAAGATTAATTAGGAGTGAAGACCTTTACAATGATATTGATAATCTCTAGGTTGGCAAGGAGAGGGTAGTGCTGGAAGATACTGTTAATTTATCTGAACCTAGCACCAGGAGGTTATTTCGAAATAAATTCACTTTATTTAATAACATCACTGCTAGGTTACTTAAGCAAATATTAGCAGAAGCATAAAAACTGAAACCGACACATTGCACAAGATATTCGGGTAAACACCCTTGGAAAAACCTTGAAGGGAAAACTAGATAGTCTTGGTGTACTTCCCAAGAGCACACCCCTTGCAAACCTCTTGATGCTCAGTGTCGAACTGTGACAATCCTGTCACAATCTCCCTCAACACACTCATAGCTCCATGATGCAAGTGAGCCATCCTCCTATGCCACAACTCACACAACTAGCTGTTGTTGCTACTAGCAAGAGCATGTAATGGATGAAAGATGAGTCTGTACAGTTTCTCCCGACGAGTCCCAATCACTCTGGTTGATGTGATACTGGGTCCCTTCGGGTGAATGAGGACTTTTCCATCTCGTAAAGACACCTCAAATCCCCCATCCTCAATGGTGGAAATTGATATCAGGTTCTTCTTCAGCCCAGGGACATACAAGACGTCCCTCAACACCATGGGTGGCCTCAACTCCCTTTGAAAGGAAACTATTCCATGCCTAACCGCCCTGACTATGGTGTCATTCCCAAGCACTATCTCCAAATCTACCCCTAACTTTGTGAGATCAGTAAAGTGCTCTCTAACACCAGACATATGACTGGATGATCCACTGTCTATGTACCATATACTAGATGGTGTCTCAACTGTAGACCAACTGATAAGCAAGGGAAAATCCCCCTCAAATTGAGAGGTGAACTCATCCACCTTAGTTGATGCTACTGTACCACCCTACTTCTTCTTCCTGTTGGGACAATGTCCAACATAGTGCCCCATATCGTTACAAGCAAAGAATTTAACTTTGTTCATATCCATCTATTGCTCACCTCCCTTTTGTTGCTGCTTTTCCCCACCCTTGTTTCCCTTCTTTCCCTTTGCAAAAAGAGCAAGGTCTCGATCATCATTCCCACCACGCTACTGACTAGTAGATCCCTAGCCAATCATGATCTCCTCTTGTACAAAGTCATCCCATAGCCTCTCCCAACTAGGAATATGTTCTCTGGCTACAATGCCTCGTACAAATCTCTCCCATGGTTTGGAGAAGCCACTTAAGGCTATCCTCACCAAGTCTACTGCATCCACCACCTCCCCCACAATTGCCAACTCATTACATATTTGTGAAAACCTCATGAGGAATGATGCGACCGTATTAGTCTTAATCATCTTAGTGCCCCTCAATTTCATGGAGCACCATCTTCTTGTTTTGGTTTGGGCTTTGGTAAAGACCACACAAGGACTGCCACACATGAAGTGCAAAATCCTTACTAGACACATGAGAAATTATATGGTCTTTCACTGCATCTAGAATAGTCCTCTTGCCTTGATGTTCCTCTTCCTAAACTTGAACCACAATATTCTTCATCAATATCCCATAACTCACCCTCTTCCAAGATTAGAACTATCCTAGCCTTCCATGGAGACCAATTTCCAACTCCTGCCAGCCTATCCTCCACCCTCAACCCTCCAACTGACATGGCTGCCAACTGTTGTTAAATGACCAAAGAAAATTTTTTCCAGTCTCAAATGTGAATTTGAAACTGTCAAGGTGAGTTGAGAATTTTGTCCACCACTTGCAATTTATTGCATCTCTCTTGTGCCCTCAGGCTTTGATACCATGTGAAAATTTTANGGACTTTTCCATCTCGTAAAGACACCTCAAATCCCCCATCCTCAATGGTGGAAATTGATATCAGGTTCTTCTTCAGCCCAGGGACATACAAGACGTCCCTCAACACCATGGGTGGACTCAACTCCCTTTGAAAGGAAACTATGCCATGCCTAACCGCCCTGACTATGGTGTCATTCCCAAGCACTATCTCGAAATCTACCCCTAACTTTGTGAGATCAGTAAAGTGCTCTCTAACACCAGACATATGACTGGATGCTCCACTGTCTATGTACCATATACTAGATGGTGTCTCAACTGTAGACCAACTGATAAGCAAGGAAAAATCCCCCTCAAATTGAGAGGCRAACTCATCCACCTTAGCTGATGCTACTGTACCACCCTGCTTCTTCTTCCTGTTGGGACAATGTCCAACATAGTGCCCCATCTCGTTACAAGCAAAGCATTTAACTTTGTTCATATCCATATATTGCTCACCTCCCTTTTGTTGTTGCTTTGCCCCACCCTTGTTTCCCTTCTTGCCCTTTGCAAAAAGAGCAAGGTCCCGATCATCATCCCCACCACGCTACTAACTAGTAGATCCCTAGCCAATCTTGAGCTCCTCCTGTACAAAGTCATCCCATAGCCTCTCCCAACTAGGAATATGCTCTCTAGCTACAATGCCTCGTACAAATCTCTCCCATGGTTTGGAGAAGCCACTTAAGGCTGTCCTCACCAAGTCTACTGCATCCACCACCTCCCCCACAATTGCCAACTCATCACGTATTTGTGAAAACCTCGTGAGGAATGATGCGGCCATATTAGTCTTAATCATCTTAGTGCCCCTCAATTTCGTGGAGCACCATCTTCTTGTTTTGGTTTGGGCTCTGGTAAATACCACACAAGGACTGCCACATATGAAGTGAAAAATCCTTACTAGACACATGAGGAATTATATGGTCTTTCACTGCATCTAGAATAGTCCTCTTGCCTTGATGTTCCTCTTCCTAAACTTGAACCACAAGATTCTTCATCAATATCCCATAACTCACCCTCTTCCAAGATTAGAACTATCCTAGACTTCCATGGAGACCAATTTCTAGCTCCTGCCAGCCTATCCTCCACCCTCAACCCTCCAACTGACGTGGCTGCCAACTGTTGTTAAATGACCAAAGAAAATTTCTGCTGTCTACACACCAGTCTCAAATGTGAATTTGAAACTGTCAAGGTGAGTTGAGAATTTTGTCCACCACTTGCAATTTATTGCAGCTCTCTTGTGCCCTCAGGCTTTGATACCATGTGAAAATTTTAAGGATCTAAANCCTGCTTCTTCTTCCTGTTGGGACAATGTCCAACATAGTGCCCCATCTCGTTACAAGCAAAGCATTTAACTTTGTTCATATCCATCTATTGCTCACCTCCCTTTTGTTGCTGCTTGGCCCCACCCTTGGGACCCTTCTTGCCCTTTGCAAAAAGAGCAAGGTCCCGATCATCATCCCCACCACGCTACTGACTAGTAGATCCCCAGCCAATCCTGAGCTCCTCCTGTACAAAGTCATCCCATAGCCTCTCCCAACTAGGAATATGCTCTCTGGCTACAATGCCTCGTACAAATCTCTCCCATGGTTTGGAGAAGCCACTTAAGGCTGTCCTCACCAAGTCTACTGCATCCACCACCTCCCCCACAACTGCCAATTCATCACGTATCTGTGAAAACCTCATGAGGAATGATGCGACCGTATTAGTCTTAGTCATCTTAGTGCCCCTTAATTTCCTGGAGCACCATCTTCTTGTTTTGTTTTGGGCTTTGGTAAAGACCACACAAGGACTGCCACATATGAAGTGCAAAATCCTTACTAGACACATGAGGAATTATATGGTCTTTCACTGCATCTAGAATAGTCCTCTTGCCTTGATGTTCCTCTTCCTAAACTCTGCCATGAGCACTGCATATGTAGGAGGAACCACAAGATTCTTCATCAATATCCCATAACTCACCCTCTTCCAAGATCAGAACTATCCTAGCCTTCCATGGAGACCAATTTCCAGCTCCTGCCAGCCTATCCTCCACCCTCAACCCTCCAACTGACATGGCTGCCAACTGTTGTTAAATGACCAAAGAAAATTTCTGATGTTTACACACCAGTCTCAGATGTGAATTTGAAACTGTCAAGGTGAGTTGAGAATTTTGTCCACCACTTGCAATTTATTGCAGCTCTCTTGTGCCCTCAGGCTTTGATACCATGTGAAAATTTTAAGGATCTAAAGGTTGTCCTAACAGGTTTGCTTTGAGGATTGTTTCAAGGCTCCCTTAAGTTTGATTTCAAACTCATTTAATGCCACTGTTTGGAAGATTAAATAAGGCCAAGTTTGTTGTCCCAAATTAGATTTTCCAACAATAATTAAAACAGGAAATACTCTCCAGATCTTTAACACTTAATTGCTGAGAATAAAAGCAAGCAAACCATAGAATTTTGACACTGTTTTTGGTCAACATGACCTTGGAAAAACCCCCAACGGGAAAACCAGTGAAGATAAATTTATTAAGGAGATTTTAAGGAAATATTACAACAAAGAATCTATGTGGAAGTACACCAAGCCTATGTGGAAGTACCTATCCAATGCTAATACATNTGATGCTACTGTACCACCCTGCTTCTTCTTCCTGTTGGGACAATGTCCAACATAGTGCCCCATCTTGTTACAAGCAAAGCATTTAACTTTGTTCATATCTATTTGTTGCTCACCTCCCTTCTGTTGCTGCTTGGCCCCACCCTTGGGACCCTTCTTGCCCTTTGCAAAAAGAGCAAGGTCCTGATCATCATCCCCACCACACTACTGACTAGTAGATCCCCAACCAATCCTGAGCTCCTCTTGTACAAAGTCATCCCATAGCCTCTCCCAACTAGGAATATGCTCTCTGGCTACAATGCCTCGTACAAATCTCTCCCATGGTTTGGAGAAGCCACTTAAAGCTGTCCTCACCAAGTCTATTGCATCCACCACCTCTCCCACAACTGCCAACTCATCACGTATCTGTGAAAACCTCGCAAGGAATGATGCGATCGTATTAGTCTTAGTCATCTTAGTGCGCACCATCTTCTTGTTTTGGTTTGGGCTTTGGTAAAGACCACACAAGGACGACCACATATGAAGTGCAAAATCCTTACCAGACACATGAGGAATTATATGGTCTTTCACTGCATCTAGAATAGTCCTCTTGCCGTGATGTTCCTCTTCCTAAACTCTGCCACGAGCACTGCATCTGTAGGAGGAACCACAAGATTCTTCATCAATATCCCATAGCTCACCCTCCTCCAAGATCAGAACTATCCTAGCCTTCCATGGAGATTAATTTCCAGCTCCTACTAGCCTATCCTCCACCCTCAACCCTCCAACTGACAATGGCTGCCAATTGTTGTTAAATGACCAAAGAAAATTTCTGCTGTCTACACACCAGTCTCAGATGTGAATTTGAAACTGTCAAGGTGAGTTGAGAATTTCGTCCACCACTTGCAATTTATTGCAGCTCTCTTGTGCCCTCAGGCTTTGATACCATGTGAAAATTTTAAGGATCTAAAGGTTGTCCTAACAGGTTTGCTTTGAGGATTGTTTCAAGGCTCTCTTAAGTTTGATTTCAAGCTCATTTAATGCCACTGTTTGGAAGATTAAATAAGGCAAAGTTTGTCGTCCCAAATTAGATTTTCCAACAATAATTAAAATAGGAAATACTCTCCAGATCTTTAACACTTAATTGCTGAGAATAAAAGCAAGCAAACCATAGAATTTTGACACTATTTTTGGTCAACATGACCTTGGAAAAACCCCCAAGGGGAAAACCAGTGAAGATAAATTTATTGAGGAGATTTTAAGGAAATATTACAGCAAAGAATCTATGTGGAAGTACACCAAGCCTATGTGGAAGTACCTATCCAATGCTAATACATCAACACTCCTTGTTAGCGAGGAAGGTACTCCTACCACCTGGAGGTGGCTCTATNCCTCAAATCTCCCATCCTCAATGGTGGAAATTGATATCAGGTTCTTCTTCAGCCCAGGGACATACAAGACGTCCCTCAACACCATGGGTGGCCTCAACTCCCTTTGAAAGGAAACCGTGCCATGCCTAACCGCCCTGACTATGGTGACATTCCCAAGCACTATTCGAAATCTACCCCTAACTTTGTGAGATCAGTAAAGTGCTCTCTCACACCAGACATATGACTGGATGCTCCACTATCTATGTACCATATACTAGATGGTGTCTCAACTGTAGACCAACTGATAAGCAAAGAAAAATCCCCCTCAAATTGAGAGGCAAACTCATCCACCTCAGCTAATGCTACTGTACCACCCTGCTTCTTCTTCCTGTTGGGACAATGTCCAACATAGTGCCCCATATTGTTACAAGCAAAGCATTTAACTTTGTTCATATCCATCTGTTGCTCACCTCCCTTCTGTTGCTGCTTGGCCCCACCCTTGGGACCCTTCTTGCCCTTTGCAAAAAGAGCAAGGTCCCGATCATCATCCCCACCACGCTACTAACTAGTAGATCCACAACCAATCCTGAGCTCCTCCTATACAAAGTCATCCCATAGCGTCTCCCAACTAGGAATATGCTCTCTGGCTACAATGCCTTGTACAAATCTCTCCCATGGTTTGGAGAAGCCACTTAAGGCTGTCCTCACCAAGTCTACTGCCCACCACCTCCCCCACAACTTCCAACTCATCACTATCTGTGAAAACCTAGTGAGAAATGATGCGACCGTAGTAGTCTTAGTCATCTTAGTGCCCCTCAATTTCTTGGAGCACCATCTTCTTGTTTTGGTTTGGGCTCTGGGAAAGACCACACAAGGACTGCCACATTTGAAGTGCAAAATCATTACCAGACACATGAGGAATTATATGGTTTTTCACTGCATCTAGAATAGTCCTCTTGCCTTGATGTTCCTCTTCCTAAACTCTGCCACGAGCACTGCATCTGTAGGAGGAACCACAAGATTCTTCATCAATATCCCATAGCTCACCCTCCTCCAAGATCAGAACTATCCTAGCTTTCCATGGAGACCAATTTCCAGCTCCTGCTAGCCTATCCTCCACCCTCAACCCTCCAACTGACATGGCTGCCAACTATTGTTAGATGACCAAAGAAAATTTCTGCTGTCTACACACTAGTCTCATATGTGAATTTGAAACTGTCAAGGTGAGTTGAGAATTTTGTCCACCACTTGCAATTTATTGCAGCTCTCTTGTGCCCTCAGGCTTTGATACCATGTGAAAATTTTAAGGATCTAAAGGTTGTCCTAACAGGTTTGCTTTGAGGATTGTTTCAAGGCTTCCTTAAGTTTGATTTCAAGCTCATTTAATGCCACAATTTGGAAGATTAAATAAGGCAAAGTTTGTTGTCCCGAATTAGATTTTCCAACAATAATTAAAACAAGAAATACTCTCCAGATCTTTAACACTTAATTGTTGAGAATAAAAGCAATCAAACCATAGAATTTTGACACTATTTTTGGTCAACATGACCTTGGAAAAAACCCCAAGGGTAAAACCAGTGAAGATAAATTTATTAAGGAGATTTTAAGGAAGTATTACAGCAAAGAATCTATGTGGAAGTACACCAAGCCTATGTGGAAGTACCTATCCAATGCTAATACATCAACACTCCTTGTTAGCGAGGAAGGTACTCCTACAACCTGGAGTTGGCTCTATCTTCACTATCAGATCTGCTACCATGCTTGCTCTCTAATCCACTTGATTGGTTTCCCTCTCTGACACGAAAGATATCCTTGCCATCTCGCTCAGACCCTACTGCTAAGACTTTCCTCTGCTTATGCTCCTAGAAGCCTCCTGCTCCTGAGCATCTTGCATGGTCATCTTGTACCATGAATTCTTCTAGACAGACTTGGAAGGCTGCTCCTTCCCTCCTGAACCTAAAGGCCAACTCCTTATGAGCTGCTCAACCTTCGAAGCTACCTGCTCCTTGTTCTCTGCTACTCTGCTACTACTTGCCATTGCTTGATCAACGCTTGTTCATCCTGGAATAATACTTTAAAGCCCTTTTTCTCAATCATCATACCGAGAGCACACTCCTCCTGAGTTCTGACACCCATAACACATTCTTCACTCTCAAAACACCTCCCGACTCCNAATCTCCCTCAACACCCTCATAGCTCCATGATGCAAGTGAGCCATCCTCCTATGCCACAACTCACACAACTAGCTATTGCTATTGCTACTAGCCAGAGCATGTAATGGATGAAAGATGAGTCGGTACAGTTTCTCCCGACGAGTCCCAATCACTCTGGTTGATGTTATATTGGGTCCCTTAGGGTGAGTGAGGACTTGTCCATCTCGTAAAGACACCTCAAATCTCCCATCCTCAATGGTGGAAATTGATATCAGGTTCTTCTTCAGCCCAGGGACATACAAGACGTCCCTCAACACCATGGGTGGCCTCAACTCCCTTTGAAAGGAAACTGTGCCATGCCTAACTGCCCTGACTATGGTGACATTCCCAAGCACTATCTCGAAATCTACCCCTAACTTTGTGAGATCAATAAAGTGCTCTCTCACACCAGACATATGACTGGATGCTCCACTGTCTATGTACCATATACTAGATGGTGTCTCAACTATAGACCAACTGATAAGCAAAGAAAAATCCCCCTCAAATTGAGAGGCAAACTCATCCACCTCAGCTAATGCTACTGTACCACCCTACTTCTTCTTCCTGTTGGGACAATGTCCAACATAGTGCCCCATATTGTTACAAGCAAAGCATTTAACTTTGTTCATATCCATCTGTTGCTCACCTCCCTTCTGTTGTTGCTTGGCCCCACCCTTGGGACCCTTCTTGCCCTTTGCAAAAAGAGCAAGGTCCCGATCATCATCCCCACCACGCTACTAACTAGTAGATCCACAACCAATCCTGAGCTCCTCCTGTACAAAGTCATCCCATAGCGTCTCCCAACTAGGAATATGCTCTCTGGCTACAATGCCTTGTACAAATCTCTCCCATGGTTTGGAGAAGCCACTTAAGGCTGTCCTCACCAAGTCTACTGCATCCACCACCTCCCCCACAACTTCCAACTCATCACTATCTGTGAAAACCTAGTGAGAAATGATGTGACCGTATTAGTCTTAGTCATCTTAGTGCCCCTCAATTTCTTGGAGTACCATATTCTTGTTTTGGTTTGGGCTCTGGTAAAGACCACACAAGGACTGCCACATTTGAAGTGCAAAATCATTACCAGACACATGAGGAATTATATGGTTTTTCACTGCATCTAGAATAGTCCTCTTTCCTTGATGTTCCTCTTCCTAAACTCTGCCACGAGCACTGCATCTGTAGGAGGAACCAAAAGATTCTTCATCAATATCCCATAGCTCACCCTCCTCCAAGATCAGAACTATCCTAGCTTTCCATGGAGACCAATTTCCAGCTCTTGCTAGCCTATCCTCCACCCTCAACCCTCCAACTGACATGGCTGCCAACTGTTGTTAGATGACCAAAGAAAATTTCTGTTGTCTACACACTAGTCTCATATGTGAATTTGAAACTGTCAAGGTGAGTTGAGAATTTTGTCCACCACTTGCAATTTATTGCAGCTCTCTTGTTCCCTCAGGCTTTGATACCATGTGAAAATTTTAAGGATCTAAAGGTTGTCCTAACAGGTTTTCTTTGAGGATTGTTTCAAGGCTCCCTTAAGTTTGATTTCAAGCTCATTTAATGCCACAATTTGGAAGATTAAATAAGGCAAAGTTTGTTGTCCCGAATTAGATTTTCCAACAATAATTAAAACAAGAAATACTCTCCAGATCTTTAACACTTAATTGTTGAGAATAAAAGCAATCAAACCATAGAATTTTGACACTATTTTTGGTCAACATGACCTTGGAAAAAACCCCAAGGGTAAAACCAGTGAAGATAAATTTATTAAGGAGATTTTAAGGAAGTATTACAGCAAAGAATCTATGTGGAAGTACACCAAGCCTATGTGGAAGTACCTATCCAATGCTAATACATCAACACTCCTTGTTAGCGAGGAAGGTACTCCTACAACCTGGAGTTGGCTCTATCTTCACTATCAGATCTGCTACCATGCTTGCTCTCTAATCCACTTGATTGGTTTCCCTCTCTGACACGAAAGATATCCTTGCCATCTCGCTCAGACCCTACTGCTAAGACTTTCCTCTGCTTATGCTCCTAGAAGCCTCCTGCTCCTGAGCATCTTGCATGGTCATCTTGTACCATGAATTCTTCTAGACAGACTTGGAAGGCTGCTCCTTCCCTCCTGAACCTAAAGGCCAACTCCTTATGAGCTGCTCAACCTTCGAAGCTACCTGCTCCTTGTTCTCTGCTACTCTGCTACTACTTGCCATTGCTTGATCAACGCTTGTTCATCCTGGAATAATACTTTAAAGCCCTTTTTCTCAATCATCATACCGAGAGCACACTCCTCCTGAGTTCTGACACCCATAACACATTCTTCACTCTCAAAACACCTCCCGACTCCNACAATAATTAAAACAGGAAATACTCTCCAGATCTTTAACACTTAATTGCTGAGAATAAAAGCAAGCAAACCATAGAATTTTGACACTGTTTTTGGTCAACATGACCTTGGAAAAATCCCCAAGGGGAAAACCAGTGAAGATAAATTTATTAAGGAGATTTTAAGGAAATATTACAACAAAGAATCTATGTGGAAGTACACCAAGCCTATGTGGAAGTACCTATCCAATGCTAATACATCAACACTCCTTGTTAGCGAGGAAGGTACTCCTACCACCTGGAGGTGGCTCTATCTTCGCTATCAGATTTGCTACCATGCTTGCTCTCTAATCCACTTGATTGGTTGCCCCCTCTGACATGAAAGCTATCCTTGCCATCTCGCTCATACCCTACTGCTAAGACTTTCCTCTGCTTATGCTCCTAGAAGCCTCCTGCTCCTGAGCATCTCGCATGGTCATCTTGTACCATGACTTCTTCTAGACAGACTTGGAAGGTTGCTCCTTCCCTCCTGAACCTAAAGGTCAACTCCTTCTGAGCTGATCAACCTTCGGAGCTACCTACTCCTTGTTCTCTGCCACTCTGCTACTACTTGCCATTGCTCGCATAGGTTGGCCCTTTAGCCTATACAATTTGCTCTCTCTAACTCCATGAACAATTGTCATGTCTTAGCTAGATCCTTTGGGCTTGATCAATGCTTGTCCATCCCGGAATAATACTTCAAAGCCTTTTTTCTCAATCATCATATCGAGATCACACTCCTCTTGAGTTCTGACACCCATAACACATTCCTCACTCTCAAAACACCTCTCGACTCCATCCAGAATGGCAATGTTCCAGATCCCTTTACTGCATGCTTGGTCCCCATACCAAGTTCCACATGTATATTTGTGTCAGACTCTGTGAATCTCTCGAACAACTCTCGTGATCCTGTTATATGACATGTGCCTCCACTATCTATTATCCATGCACCAGCTGATATGGTGCCCAAAGAAGTCTAGGAAACAAGAGCTTTGACTGTTCAAACTTCTTGGCAAACTCATCCATTTGAGCCTTTGTCGACGCAACTACCTTTGGTTGCGTCTTGTTTCCATCCTTCGACATTGAACTGCATAGTGCCCAAACTTATGACATGCATAACACTTGACTTTGTTCATGTCCTTCTTCTTCTTGTCATCTTGAGAGGTAGACTCTCCATTGACAAACTTCTTGAACTTGCCCTTCTTTACTTGGCTGTCAAGAGTAACATTCTCATCATCAACCTTGTGCCTGCCTCCATTCAACTCTTCATCTCGAAGTTCCTCCTGAACGAAGTCATCACAAACTTGACCAATCAGGGAGATTCTCTCATGCCACGATCCCTTTGATGAACGATGTCCACTCCTTCCTGAATCCATTGAGCGTTGTCCTCACCAACTCTGAATCATCCACTATCTCCCCAATTGCATCCAGTTCATATCAATCTTATCGGATCTGGGTGAGATAAGTCGTCACTGTATCTGATACTATCATCTTTCTATCTTTGAGATTCTTTCTCAACACCATCTTGCGATTCTCGTTGTTTCTCTAAAACAAGCTCTTCAGAGCCTCCCACATGTCCATGGCAGTTGTCTTTACCGATAAATGAGGGATCAAATGATCCTTCA
>JZKD02S0918556.1:40157-56412 GCA_000966675.3 Picea glauca | reverse complement strand
CAGGGGTCTTATCCACCAAGGTACAAGACCAAGGATCAACCCATGCCCCAGGCATGGGTACCCTGGACATTTCCAGGGGCCCTAGACATATCTAGGGGCTTTAACTGCTTGGTCCAAGACCAAGAACCCCAATCATATACTGGGGGCCCTTACAAGGGTCTTTTGCCATGGCACCGACTGTTTGGTCCCAGACCAAGAAACCCCAGGGGTGCACTTGGGGGCCCTAGATCTTGGCTAGGGTCTTTACTATCCTCCCGGAGAATGGCTCTTGCAGCTGCTATAAATTTAACACTCCCTCTCAGCAAGAGATGCATTCTTAGCTACACCAAGCTTATCACGAAAGTATACAAACTTTGTCAGGGATAGTGGCTTGGTGAAAATATATGTTGTTTGTTCTGTTATTGGAACATACTGAATGCTGAGAACGTTCTTCTAAACCATGTTCCGGACATAGTAATATCTCATCTCAATGTGTTTCAATCTGTCGTGAAACACTGAATTCTCGATGAGCTTTACACAGCTCTGATTATCACAGTGAATGACTGTGGGTTCAAGATCTGAACTGAACAAGTCGGAGAGTAGCTTCCTAAGCCACACTGCTTTTCTGCTTGCAGCAATGTATTCTGACTCTTCAGTGCTTTGGGCTATGGAGCATTGTTTCCTGCTGGATCATAAAATCATTTATGAACTCAATCCTGAAGCAATATCCGGAAGTGTTTTTCCGATTTACTGTACTACCCATCCAGACTGAATCTGTAAAACCATGGAGCATTACACCTCCACTGGAAACATATCTCAGAATATGCTTCACAGTAACTATATATAAATGTTTTAGTTCACACATGAGCTGACTGAGAGCATTTTAAGCATAACAGATGTCTGGCCTCGTATGTACGACATACATCAGGAACCCAATGATCTGTCGATATAAGGTGGGATCTTCCGGATCTGAACCTGTGGCCTGATCTCGTAGTTTCTTTCGATTAGAGATCATTTGTGTGCTAATGGACTTGCAGTCCATCATGCCAAATCTGCAAAGCACATCAACTGCATATTTACCCTGTGAGAGAAATATCTCTCCTAGTTTCTGCCAAAACTCCAAGCTGAGGAAGTAATGTAAAAGATCCAAGTCTTACATTCCAACTTCTGTTGAAGAGCTCCCTCTTAGTCTGAGCTATATATACAAAATTTCCTTTACTATAAGGAACAGATGAAGATTTTGGACAATCTTCATATATAAGGATGAACCCAAGACTCAGTCAATACTATCTTACTGAGCTCTTAGAGCTTGTTATAATTCATGGGACTCTTTCCCATGGATAGCCTCTTTGTTTAGCTTCATTGTTTAAGAAGAAAATCTTAACATCTATCAGATGAAGTATCCAAAACAAAAATTGCGACAAAAAAATCCTGATGGAGATAAGGATCTTGTCATAGATCATCCCTTCTTTGACGAGTCACAAATATCCCCTCCACACAACCATCTGTTGTAGGATTTATTCTATAAGGCCAATGGAGGTTTCCACTGATTTGTTACAAGATCTTTGAAAGTACAGACCATACATCATTCTTTTCTATCACAGCATCTTCCCACATTTCAAATGTGGAAGGTTCTGAATCAATCACAAGATTCAATTTATCTGTAGGGCCAGAGTACTTATCTAGTTTCTTCTTTCTTTGAAAGTGCCCTTAGGTACTTGAAAGCTTTTCTGCTTCCTTTAGTATTTCTCGGCACCAGGTTGGTTTCCTTTTAAAGAAACTAAAAGTGTCCCTGGATTCTACCAAGCTGTCAATTCTGTTGTAGGTCAAGGACTAATTCATATACAGGGACTGCTCCCTCTGAGTCTCATAACATGTCAGCCTTTCTGTCATATGCAAATTGGTTCCCTCTGAACCTATACAAACTTTTGACTATGTTCTGGTGTTCATATCGTTTCAAGATGTTCTTGGTGTCAGTACCAAGTTCAAAATGTAAAGCTGAGTCAGACTTTAGAACTCCAGTGCCACTGGCTCAAATTCAATGAAAAGGGATAGGGTTCTCAAAACAAAAGAATACCCCAACTACCAGAATAATTTGTTGGACTCTTTAACCAAGGAACTAACTCAGGGTTATAAGTTGTCTTTCATATCAGAGATAAAAGACCAGCAGGCAGCTAAGGTTCCAACCAGGGAGAAAGACTTAGCTCACATCAAAAATAATGTAGGTGCTGAGATCACAGCTTCCTTGGTCATAAAAAATACACATGAGATTCTGACAGTAATCAAATGAGACATGGATACATAAAGATGATAGGAAGGTAAACATATCTATCTTGAGGTCATTTGTAAATGAAGTATCCATGAAACTTGCTTAGTCTTAAGATATGCATGAACTTTGCATCATATTACCAACTCAAATTATCTAGGACTTCTTTTGTGTATGCAGAAATAAATCTGTTAGTTCAAGTAAATTCAATATCCTTAAGAGAATATCCTATTGTCCTGTGTATATTCATCCATAAGCAAACAATACATCAAGGACTGCATTGTCAAAAGTCAGTCCACCCATGTTTTTCCTCAAAGCCAAGTACCAATGTTGTTTCCAAGTTTCCATCACTCATGTATTGTGGTTAACTTTAAGACTCGTGTGCTCTTTGTAGTACAAAGCATATGGATGACCATTAAGTGCATAAGGTGCTGTCATTTATTAAGGTTACACAATTTAAAATTCCTTTATCAGTAGTTCTGTTAAAGCCATTACCAAAAGCTTATTAAACGAAAGTTGAGCACTTACCAAGAATTAGTAGCAATGATATTATAAAAGCCTTAAACCTATCACTTATCATCTTAAGATGATGGTTACATTTCCAAGCATTTTGTATCAGACCGTTAACTAACTCTTACCCTCTCTCAACTGAGTTTATCATTTAATTTTCAGTCAAACAGTAGAGAAGAAAAGTCTTGGAAATCAAAAGATGATCAAGGGTAAACTAGAAGATTTACTAGGAGTCCCTTCCAGAGATAATGGACCCTAGCCTCTAGATTTTTCTAGCAAGGAAACTCTTCCAACTCGCATTGGTCACTCCACCAAAGATCCAAAACATGTATTCTTTCGCACCCAAACTTGCATCTCACAAGTGAACAAGACAATAAACAAGAAGATCTTTCATGTCAATCAGAAAAAAAAAAAATAATGACTATCTTCTTGTCATAGGGGTAGTTCCAGCAGAGAGAAACATGGTGTGGTGAACAGGCTTTATTAAAACAGAGACCAAACTAGAGAACTCGACTCAAGTAGAGCTTGCAACAGTCATTCAGATCTAACTTGCCAAAATAGAAACAGAGTTAACAACCTCCAAAACTTTCCAAGTCTGTTAGTGACACAAAGATTTAAATAAGCAGAAACAATTCCCAAGGAGTACCTTTCTGTTGACAAAGATATATGCTAGAAGAGGTCTCTAAACCAATTCTGATGCTTGTAGCGTAGCACGTAGAAAAAGGCTGTCAGGTATCATTCTTGGGCCTTGACTAACAATGCACAATTAAAATTGGAGATATTGAACTTTCTTATGTTCAATCTATTCTAGTCATTTTCTAACAGTTAGAATGACAATAATTCAAGTTCCTTTCCAAAGCATAAATGAGCAATAAACAATTACCTTTTCACAAGAGGTTTCAGGACTACTAAGGAGAGTGAAGGTATTTGCTCGCTTTGTAGCTTAACCAAAATTGAAAACTTGTTTCCTTCTCAAATCTACAAAGGAAGCCATTCCTTACTTCTGATCTGCAAAACAAACTTTAAGAAGAGGATCTTCGCAGGCTCAAGTCTGAAAATCTTGAGCTCTTTTCACGCCCTAAGCTCTGATAACATGTTAGAATTAGGACAATAAAGCGGAACAGAAGTGTCTTTTAAATTTCAGTGAGAATAACACCTAGATCTTATATTCAGAAAACAAAACTATGCTACTTGAGCAGTACTCAGATCTAAAATAGTTTAGTTATTTTATTTAAGGAGTAGATCTAGAATGAATATTAGTTCTGATCTGTAATGCTAGAAAGATCTTATATAGATCTACAGATCTTAAGCTCAAAAGAAACACAATTTGATCATGAACAGTAAACCAAACTACAGAAACAAAGAGTAAGGACCAAGCTCAATATACAGTCCAGATCTGATAACATACAATGTTGATACATAAATCTAGATAGATCAAACAAAAACAACTCAAAGCAAAATCCAGATCTGATAATGATAAACAGAATAGATAACTTAGCTTGCCATGAAGTCTTACCTCTGAAGAAGTCACAGCCACACACTAGGGATGCAAAACCATTTGTAATTATGCTCAGACAAAGTCCAGCTCATAGATCCACCATATAGGTTGGATCTCTTGCCAAGAGATGAATGAACTTTCTTGCCACCAAGGAGATAGGACCAAAGAGACTTCACAGAGTCAAACCCTCAAACAAAAAGGGGCTTTAATCACCCAAACCCCCACACAGAAAATTTGTGGATAAACCCTCACACAAAAACAGCTTAAGGAAGGTTAAAGGCTCAAGGATAGAGGTCTTGGTCTGAACAACTCTGAAAGGTACGGCCACACCACAGTAGGAAAGGAGGGGTCACAACACACGGCCACACCACAACAAGAAAGGAGGGGCCACACCTACAGTCACCCCACAGCTGCAAAGAGGAGGGCCACACCTATAAGCACCCCAGCAGCAAGGCGAAAGGCCGCTCCAACAGTCACCCTACAGCAGCAAGGAGAAGGGGCGCTCCAACAGTCACCCGCAACAGCAAGGAGAAGGGTCACCCCAACAAACATCCACCAACAGCAAGGAGAAGGGTCGCTCCAACAGTCACCCTATAGCAGCAAGGAGAAGGAGTTGTACCACACCACAACAGACCTTAAAGGGGGGCTGCAGCAAACTCAGAAAAAACTCCAACAACAAGTGTAAAGGAAAGACCGCAGCAAGGAGAAAGGATCCGCTCAACTTAGGAGCTCAAGAGCATAACAATAATAAGGTGTGTCGAGAAAGGTAAAGGGGGGTTTAATTTATAGTTTAGGCTAGGTTACAGTTAAATTAAAATAATTATTATTAAAAATATCATGTTTAAATTAAATAATTTAAACATGGTATAATTAACATTTTAATTTAAACTTTAGTTAACCCTTAAGAAAAAAACAACATAAAACCCCAAACCAACACAAGCAAGGGTAAGGGAGGGTTTAGGAGGGGTTTACAAGGTGGCAATACTTCATTCATGTTCAAGGTGACCTTACTAACTTTATCATCATTGCATATGGGATACATCCCTCATGTGGTCATGTCCTCCTTCAAGGAGGGTCATACACCAACAAAATACCTGATCGAGAATCAAGTTGCCCTAGAACTTTTCTGGGGCCTTATCCACCAAGGTCCAAGACCAAGGATCAACCCATGCCCCAAGCATGGGTACCCTGGACATTTCCAGGGGCCCTAGACATATCTAGGGGCTTTAACTGCTTGGTCCAAGACCAAGAACCCCAGTCATATACTGGGGGCCCTTACAAGGGTCTTTTGCTGCTTGGTCCCAGACCAAGAACCCCAGTCATCTACTGGGGGCCCTCTCAGGGGTCTTTTGTTGCTTGGTCCTAGATCAAGAACCCTAGTCATCTACTGGGGGCCCTCTCAGGGGTCTTATCCGCCAAGGTGCAAGACCAAGGATCAACCCATGCCCCAAGCATGGGTACCCTGGACATTTCTAGGGGCCCTAGACATATCTAGGGGCTTTAACTTCTTGGTCCAAGACCAAGAACCCCATTGATATACTGGGGGCCCTTACAAGGGTCTTTTTCCATGGCACTGACTGTTTGGTCCCAGACCAAGAAACCCCAGGCTTGCACTTGGGGGCCCTAGATCTTGGCTAGGGTCTTTGCTATCCTCCCGAAGAATGGCTCTTGCAGCTGCTATAAATTTAACAATATCTACAAGTTATTCTTCAGATCTACTAGCAGCACAAGCAAAGGTCTCTAGTCATCCTCTCTCTCTTGTAAATTTTGTACTGTAGCACCACATTGGGTTTTTTTTTTGTACCTGCAAGCTTATTCATTAATAAAGAGGAAGATCTTTTGTTGGGGTTTTCTGTCTCATTGGGTTTCCCCAAGGTAAATCTTGGTGTCCATGTATGATCTTTATTTTTTACGCTGCTCTTATTCAGTTTATTGAGTATTGTGGATTGAAATTTCTAAAGTGTTGAAAAAGAAGCTAAAAGTTCATCTTCATATAAATCAAGCTCAAAATTTAACAAATTCGAGCTAACGATGGCATGGTAGTAGTTGTGTGCTACTAGTTGATTACAGAGTAGTCAATGGACTACTCGATGAAGACATCATGGAAAGATACCTCCCTAGCTAAGAGGGAGTGTTGATGTTTCAGTATCAGGCAGATATTCTCCCAGGATTGGTCATGGTGGTTTGACCAGTGGTGAATGGCCCAAGAGTAGTCTTCAAAGAACAAAAGACTCAATGTGCTAGTGTTTCTCCAATGTGTGGAAACATCGGACAGACTTTCACACACATGGGGTGTACCTGTAGTGAATGTCCCGAGTAAGCATCAGGTGAACCTTCTCCTAGATTGGGTTGTGGACCAAGGGAGATAGGATACATTTATCACAAAGGTGTACTTGTGGTAAATGGGCCCAAGAAATGTCCTTCCTTGATCATGACAAGGAATAATATGGACTCAAGGAGGTTGAGGTGCTTTCCACGTGTCAATTAGCATCAAAGTGACATTCACCTACAAGGGTGTACCTGTGGTGAACGACCCTAGTGTAGTCTTTGTCCTAGTTATGGTGATTTGACAAGGAATGATAAAGACTCAAGATGTTATCACATGTGGACCCATAGTGAGCCTGATCTCAGAGAGAGTCAATTGGCTCAGAGGGAGAGACACAAAAGGAGTTTCCCCTCGGTTCAGGTGGGAGAGAAACATCTCCCAGGACTGACAGACAAGTGCCATGAGTCTAGGGTGAAGTTTGTATACTTTAGAGACAAGTGCCATGAGTCTAGGGTGAAGTATAAATATATATAATAAATAAGTAGTTATTTATTATCCAAGGGATGCATCCTTTCATGGATGGTCACTGTATGTTCTCTATATATGGAACACTTATCATTGTAATAATAAATCTCACATATCATCTCATATGAAAAATCAACAAAAGTTGGCCTTGATTTTAGCTGCAGAAAAGAGGACCTCTCATCTTCAAGTCTCTAGTGGCTCAATGTTGGTGATCGAATGGCTAACTGGGGAATATCAGATGGACAACTTTCTTCTCCAGCCAATATTAGATGAAATTATCTAAAATATATTTTCTAAAATGCTCTGAAGTATCTTTTCACATATGTATCTTGCCAGCATGTTTACAGAGAAAGAAACAAGATAGCCGATGAGCTGTATAGAGAAGGACTGCAACTGGCCACTGAGCAATGGGTGTTGATAGAAGATATGAAGGAGCTCTTCCAGGAATTACAGCACACTCCTTGTTTATAAAAAATGATTGAAGATCTTAGTTAGCAGTCAGCGATAGATGCTGATATTTTTTGGATGACTGTACTTAATGTTTTTGTGTTTAATGTAAGGCTTATAGCCTGTTTCTGAACTTTGAGATGAAATGTAGAGGATGTAAATGAAGGATGATAGAGTGAGACCATAACTAGGGGGCTTCTAATACATTTAATTTTTTTGAGAACTCTTGTTTTTAGGGCATACTGAAAAACTTTAGGGAGGATCTATTTGTTTTATCTAAGACAAAAACATGACACGTGTTTTTTCTATACTGTAAAATCCTTATTGGAAATGTTGTAACAGCATTTATAGAATGCAATACCTTTTTATATAATAAAATTATAGTTTTTTTCCATATAAATAGAAAACAAATAAATATATAGAAATAAGGGAAACCGCTTATAGTTGAATGCCCTTCTGAACACGGACTTGCAGTCCTTCCTAGAGTTTATGCTTCTCACTGAGATATAGTTAAGGAGAGATTTCCCTTCAAAACCAGAGATTTCTGGTCTCTTTATAACACCAACCAGTAACAATTACAATTAAAATCTATACAAAATAAAAATTGCAATTAAAAGTTATACAAGACTCTTAGATGTTTGTTGAAAATAGTTCAACTCTAATAATAATAAGACTATATTTTTATTGAGCTATAATTCCTCTACATTCAAAGTCCATTTCCAACATTAGACGGACTTTTCACTACCTAACTAGTTGTTCTTTTAAAGTTAGCTTATTATAGCTTCCAGGGAACCGTTTTTAAATGCAAGCAAAGATGGCATGAGTGGTAGAATGTATGTGCCTACCTAAACGGCGACAAGATGCCAAATCGGTTACTCCAGCTCCAAACCCATCTCACCCTCATCTTCAAATGCCAACTTCAAACGTCATCTCAGCCTCATCTTCAAATGCCAACTCCAAACGTGATGACGTAAATAATGAGAAAACATCATCATCGGCCATATTTCGTAAATAATGAGAAAACATCATCATCAGCCATATTCTTTTGTATCTGCCATGTAACATAATAAATCGTGGTAAGGAGAAGTTAACCAAGCCCTAAACGTTGTCTGCTACGAAAATAAATCAGATTCTAACTCACGGTTGCTATTAAAAAACATAATAAACCCGTGGTAAGGAGAAGTTAACCAAGCCCTAAACGTTGTCTGCTACGAAAATAAATCAGATTCTAACTCACTGTTGCTATAAAAAAAGACTTGGAGAGAAATCCTTCGGTTCTTGATATTAACCACGAAATGATATCAGATTTCTAAATATTAACCACATTACCTACAGGGTTATCTCGTTGTTTTCTTTTCATATCACTGCTGCCATTATCGCGGTTAATCCTGGTCCTGTTCATGTTCTCTCCACAAAGATTCCAGAAAACCTGTAAATTTTTTAATCATAATCAATAATATTAAATCACAAATATTGAACAAAAGCGATCCATCCGAGTTCTACTTACTTGAGATATCGGCAGAAGATTCGCCCTCTGGAAATCGGTAGAAAAAACGGCTGAATCGTTCTCTGGTCTGCTTCATGATCTTCATTCGCTCTTCCTTGACCCCGCTTTCTTTCGAATTCGCTGTCGATTCTCCTAGAGCCTCCGTTCCCACTCTCACTCTCGTATAAACCCTCCATTGCCTGTTTCCTTGCAATTTTCCGTTGCAGAGTACGGAATAAGATTTGATGAATTCATTACAAATTTATGGTCAGTCTGGGAGTTCGATGTGTGAGAATCTCTTATATCACCTCCCTTTCGCATTATAATTCCTTCGTTTTTTGTGTCTATCAAGAAGCCGGTGAAAGAGGGAAAAAGAAAAAATGCAAACCCATCAAGACGCCGGTGAAAGAGGGAAAAAGCAAAAACGCCGGTGAAAGAGGGAAAAAGCAAAAACGCAAACCCATCAAGACGCCGGTGAAAGAGGGAAAAAGCAAAAACGCAAGTAAAAGATACTTCTTGATACTTCGTTTTTCCCCAGCTAACCAAATACAAACCTTCAAGGAATTGGTTCGCTGCTACCAAAGAAACAGAGAGATGTTCATTACATGAATACCTCGATCTTTGTGTCCACTCAATATATAAATGTTTGGCGTACTCAAAAAGTTTGATTTTTTTTTGTTTTTTGGGAAATATTTTCCAATTACTTAGTTCTCAAATTTGTTTAACTCTAGATTTGGGTGATTGAGTCTATATAATTCAAACACTAAGACTGTTTTGTTGAATCCATTTATGCATTCAAAAATGCAATTTAAATAACAAAAAGAAGAGCAATTTACATCAAATTTGTTGTAGATTTTGTATTAAATAGACCTTCTATTCTCCTAATGTTCATTCAATTCTTGAAAATTTAGGACCTCGTGGTTCTATTTTTCTAATATTTCATTCAGTTCTTGAAAATTCAAGACTTGTAAATTACTCTTCAACACCAACATTTTTTTACTGAAAACCCTATTCTCTAAGACCTTTAAATAATCTAACCTCATTTATGGGAAGAAGGTTGTATTGAGCATGGCCACCAATGCCATCCTCGTGAACTTTTTCTTATAACACCATCGATGCCAATTTGCATTTCCAAGAATTCTTTAAAAAATGCAAATCTCAAATAATTGTTTTGTCTAGAATCACAAAACAGGGATTGATGGAAACCATTCTAATTGTTTCAATGAGAAAATTTGGACTCATATCCATAACTTTAGAGAATCTCTATCATTAAGAAAGATAAATATAATGCATCAACTACTCACAAATCACATGCATCCACCTCATAGAATGTGTAAACACGAAGGAACATAAAGTAATAAATACCAAGTTCCTACAAATGTTTTTCATTTGTCCACTTCAAACGGGAGTCAAGCAAGCAGTTGACTTCGTCATTGCAAGTTGTTATAACTATAGATAATCCATTATGGTGGTTTTCTTGGTAATGACAAAATCCAAGATCTAATATAATTGTTTACTTACAGGACGAATTATTAAATTCAAACCTTGAAATTGATGCTATAGATGTGGCATATTTTCATTTATATTAAACTTGAAAATAAATAACTCTATAAATTTTATATAAAACCCTAATTCTAATTTTGGTTTTTATATAAATTTATACAAGACTAAGCATCAAGGGTTCACCCTAATTTAAATTAATGAACATACATGTATTCCAACAGAGAATGATTGTAGCTTCTCTCCCCATTATTTAGCAGCGATAGTAGCAACCAAACGGCAGGCTGCATCAACCGCAACTAAGGACGATTCAGACCCCCTGATAGCAGTACTCCAAATGGAACATTGGTCATCAGTTTTTTTGTGACTGCTTGCATAATTCAAACAAATCATATCATTTCTTCAAAAGGAGAAAAATGGAACTATATTTATTTTTGATAAAACGACACCATGGGTAAAAAATTGACATGAGAAAGCAACAAAGGTATGATAATGGGTTGTACTTCCTGAAATGCTCATATTAAGTATTAGATGGGATATCAAATGGGTTGTATCGCTATCCGAGAGGGATAGCAGATCGAGATGGAATATTAATCCTTGCATCAACGCACACATGCGCTCACTAAAAGCGCACGCACAGTAAAGGTTTATTTTAAATCTGAATATATTCATATTAAAAATGCATGCATGGATTGTAAAGAAACGCACGCACATCTAGTAACCCACAGTGCCCCACTCATACAACAATGGACACCTTAAGCACCATTGCTACATTAATCATCTTAAACACCATTTTTAATGATGAACAAACATGTTTTGTCTTGCAAGGAAGTTAATACTTGAAATCTCAGCCTTCTGTATATTATGACATCGAAGAATATTCCGATAATATGAAATATTGTCCATTAAAAACTCATCTATGATTAAAAGTCCATTAATTCTAGCCATTTACAATAGGTGTACGCCTATCGACATAATTAGTCATTGCCCAAGTCATTTTAAGGGGGATTTGTTTCTTGTTACTCCGTTGTATCGGTGGAATTGGTACATACTTTGATTGGGTTTGGTCCTATGGAGGGACAATGTATTTATTAAATGCCACAACAACATATGTTGGCAAATTTGGAGGGTTACTTCCTGGTGCATATACAATTTGCATGACTGCTCCAAGAGCACCATTAACTAATCCTACCTGGACCCATAAATTGAAAGATAGCATAACTCATTGGCATATACATAGAAAGACATGTTTTTCTAGTTGTTCGTCACCATGTTGGTGTGTTATTGAATCACTAAGTAATTTTGCGTCACTTCGCGCAATTGGCATATTCAAGGATTGGAGCGTGAACTTGTTATGGTTGTCCACCAGAATGTTTGCTGCAAAGAGATGGATTGAAGTGTCAAACCTTTGATTCTCTTCAATGGATATTAATGTGTTAGTCTTGGATTGAAGGAGGTTCCAATCATCTATTGTTGGTGTAGCACTGTGAATGTTGATCAACAACTGGTGGAACGAGGACTGGGTGCTAGAAATGCCCTGTTGTCGAAAGATTGTTTTCAAATTGATTATAATGGTAAAGGTTGTCCATAAACTCCTCCCTGAAGTTACTCCTACATAAAGAGGTTTGTCCCTTACTGGCGACAGTTGACCCAAGTATCCTACAAGAATTATTGAGCGATAATTGAATGAGCAATGGTTTCTTTGTTGGAAATGCCTCACGCAAACAACTCTCAATCTGCACAAAAAGTCTAAATTCTATGAAGCTCATCTTATCAATTGGAATGTATTGAACATGTTTCATCTCTTCTTGGAACACGATAAGGGGTTGACCATGTAAATGCTTCATGTCCCTGATAGGAATCCTAAGTCATGCATGCATAGTGGTTGCATGTATGTTAAATATTGCAACTCTAGTAGGGGAAATAAATAGTATTTGACTATGGTCAGATGTTGCTTGAGAAGATAATGCTTGTTTGATGAGGCTTATAAGGTAGGATTTCCCTATTCTTGTAGTGCCTTGGATGATCATCTTCAATGGTTCTTTTAGTTCTCTTGTTGTTGTGGGATTATGTTATGGCTATCCTCATCTTCAGATGTTTGTCCATTAGGAATGGGCAAAGGGATGTGATCAACATGCCATGCATGGTAGTCATTTCTTATGCTCTCCCAATTAGCCAAAATGTCTTATTTTGAAATACCTATGTCTTTAGAGAAGGAACGAAAGGGTTTGTATAAAAGTAGCTGACTCCAATAAAACTCAACAACGGTATTGGACTATTTGTTTGGTATTGTAGTGAAAAGTGGCCATACATGGAAAATTGTGGGGATTTGTTTTTTTTTCCACTTTTCATTTTTCCATGCTTGGTTATATGTCCAGTGTTTTCTGAGGTCAATCATACATATAGGTTCCAATAAAACAAGATGGATCAGATATGCATCAATGAAATTGGAGTTGGATAAGTAGTTAGACAAATCATGAGAGACTCGACAAAATATCTGACAGATAACATTTAGTTTGGTGAAGGTGTGGTTGCATGTGACAAGGGATAACTTTTGGAGCATATGGCAAGTTTCTCGGGCACTTATGTCCAATTCTACAATTTCTTTTGAGTGCAAACATTGATAGGCATTTGAGGGTCATCTGGATGTGATGTAGCTGCAATTCTAGTCAGCATATGGTGGTAGGTCTATGATCTCCCCTCTACTTTGGAAGCACATTTGGCAATGTATTTCAAAACTACATAATGAGAGAGGATTGGTTGGCAATCACCATTTGCTCGCCATGTTTGGAGTATGTTAGGATTATGGATGTTTAGGCACTCTTCATTACGTGTTGGGTGATATGTCTTTTGGCCCATTTCATCAATGTAGAGCAGTGACTCCATTTGTTCCTTCCAAGGGAATTTATACTTGCATTCAAGGGTAGCCCCTTTTCTATGGAGACATGTTTTCTCGTTGCACTTTGTATGTCTTTGAACTCGATTCAAGAGTTGTTCATAGTCTTCAAGTGGGTTGGATGTAAATATCTCTTTTGTATCCAACAAGAAAGGGCCATCTTCCATGGATTGATGCATAGCCATGTGTGTGTCATGGTTTGCTCTAAGATTCCAAGCCGTAATATAGTTATCAAAGAAACTATTTACATCATTGATTTGATTCGAGTCTTCCTATTTTAATGTTTCCATGTTTGGAGTAGGAACAAACCACAGAAAACCATGTATATGTGCAGAGCCTTTATGTTGCCATTCATACCTACCAAAGGAATATGAAATGATTAGTACAAAGAATATAAATTTATAGGTTGGGTAGAGGTACTTTTAGGTATTAGAGATTATGTACCTATACCAATAGTCAATTGTGTGCATATATTTTTGCAGTATCTCCTCGTGGAAGATCAAAAACCTTTTGTGCAAGTGTGTAGCTACAATGTGGGGGTGGTCAATGGTATTATGGGTATGCCAATGCTAGTGAAGGAATGGGTCAAGAGGTATGCATGCGCATGCAAGTCCGACCATTTTGTGGATGTTGCATTAAGAGTGAAAAACAAGGTTGGGCATTGAAGTTGTGTTGTCATTTATGTTAGCTTGATCCTTCACACGATCCAAAATTCTCTAGTCCCACACAATTTTCCTCTGCAACGTGTGACTAGTTTTGGGAGTTTGTCTGCAGGTGGTTTTTTGAGATGTACACGCAACCCTTGAATTGTGGTGGGTGTGTTATGCTCTTAGCTTTGCTTGAAAAAGAAGGTAGTTATTGTTTCACTTCGATGGCGCATAATCAAATTGTAGAGGTAGTATCTTAATCAAGGATGACTACCAAACCTGTTGTCATGGTATCTCATCAAGTGTAATGAATAGCTATCAAGCGAGTTGTTCTTCGTGGGTGGCAAGGTAGGGCATCCCCAGTAGGGAAAAAAGTAGTAAATTCCATGTCGAATAAACCCTCTATGTTCTACTCATTGATTGGTGATAGGCCAATTATCAGCTAGTCAATTGTCTCTAGTGGATCATCATCTGTATTGTGAACAATGCTCTTATTGTTTCCATTTCTCACTACATATTAGGCAATCTAAATGCAAAGGAAGACATTGGTTGCTCCTCTTGGCAAACAACATGGTGTTCTATACCTATGATGTTTGACTCTTCATTGGGAGAAGTGAAAGTTTCCGTAGACGCGGAAAGGAGGTGAGAGGAGATATTGGTGCGAGCACTTGGAAGTGATGCAAGCGAGTTTTGGTCAATTTGGACTTCATTGTAATATTTTTCATTTTGAATCTTCTAGAGCAATGCATTGATGAAATGACATTTTGTCAGATAAGAATCGTAACATTTCCCCTATCCTCCATGTCTCCTAACAACCAAGATGTTAAGATCTGAAAGGTGGCGTGGCATGTAAGTTACTTTTTGAACAATTTGTTCTGGAAAACTAATAGTGTGGCCACTATATTTGTATTGTCCACCTCGAGCAAGCCTAACTTGCAATATGGGGCTAACTCGAGAAATGAGCATTTCCTCAACTTGAGTAAGTATTGATATGACTACGGGTTGGTCACTGGGGTCCATATTATTCCATTTTGAAAATCTGTGACATGTTTTTTTCTCTACGACATTGAGTACAAATGTGCACATTTGGAGATGGGAGAGTAGGAATGTCAGGATAGGATTCCATACATGCAGTACATGTATGTACGTCAAACAAGGTATCAATACATTTTCAGAAAGATTGTGAATGGGGTTGATGTTCAAGAACATGTGTTGGCAAGTCCATACGAGGTTGGTTTTGGTTTATATGTGAAGTCTCTCCAAGTCTTTTTTTTTTTCAACGTATTTTATCCAACTTTGTTCATTTTGTTGGCTCCTAGATGTAGACAGACTAGTAGTGATTGGGTCAATGTTTTTTATATTAACAGAGTCATTGTTCCATTTATATCTTTTTTTTGTTTATTTCTGTAGAATGAATTGTATGGCACTGGTGGTTGTATAGAGACTTGTTGGGAAGTTGAACTTGCGAAAAAGGTATTTTCAAAGCAGTTGATGTCATGCCTTATTGAAAGAGAACAAGCCTTTGTAATAATCTCGAGAGTCCCTCACATGTGGTGTTTGTTGGTGTTGTTTGGAACATTGGGGGCATGTTTTGCGCTAGATGGAATTTCCTATAAGAGAAACAATGAACAATATGTAATTAAACTCAAATTTATTGATATCGCATTTAGTATGTTTGATAACATGTATTTTTAAGCACATTCCTAGGATAATTACAAAATCAAAAGATGTAAATTTAAAATATATTATAAATGAATGCATAGGTTGAATTTCCTTCCATATAAATGTTATAATGAAGAAAAAAACTCCAAAACATAAACACTTTATGTAATATGTATATCCACAAAAGTAGGGAAATTACAAATTGTTGTTTGAAAGAAACAACCATAACACTTTGCATTCACTATTTTGCCAACAATTCATGGATGGTGATGTCCTCTTTTGGGTTTGGTATGTGATCAATTGTGTCAGATGAAATCACGGTGCATTTGATTTGATTTTTATTGGAAAATGTTTCTTCATGTACTACTAGTTTGAACAAGTAACTACTAAAGAACAACTTGCCAAATATGTCTGTGATTTTTTGGATATTTCCCTCATAGCCATATTCATATAATTTTTCCACAGATATGCCTATAAGTTGTTCTGCAATTTCTTGGAATGCAATAACATTGAATTTGTTTGTTTGGTCTTCAATGTTGAACTAGAAAACATACCTTTATTCACGTTCAAAAA
>JZKD02S0918490.1:0-13930 GCA_000966675.3 Picea glauca | reverse complement strand
GAATTGAGCATATATAGTGCGCAACTATCTTTGAAACAAAAGACTTCCCTGGGTTGATAATTTATGTTTCACTTGGTTGTTTAAAATTAATTAA
This sequence comes from Picea glauca, assembly GCA_000966675.3. Classification (NCBI taxonomy): domain Eukaryota; kingdom Viridiplantae; phylum Streptophyta; class Pinopsida; order Pinales; family Pinaceae; genus Picea; species Picea glauca. The sequence continues at coordinate 13,836 of JZKD02S0918490.1, read as the reverse complement.
GCAATTATAGTGACCAACAAGAAACATACTAAGAATTTGGTTTAAATAGCACTGCTTGCCTAGGAACAAAGGAAATTATTTTTGGACCCGATGATGGACATATCATTTTGAAAATATATGGGATACAATTTACTTTTTGGCTTTAGTCCTTCTATAGACTGTGCAATGTGATTTTTGGTTCTCATATAATTTATGGACATAGAAAACTTATTTGTATTTAATTAGCTTTAGACTGTTCTACATTTATGTGTTCATGTTGTGTTTACTTTTACATGGTTCATCCTCCATTGGTTCTTTTAATATCTATGACTAATCATCCATCTATACATTTTGAGTTTACATCTGCTAGATTACTGAGAGGGGGGATGAATCAGTAATAGCGTAATTATAATCCTTTTTATTCAAATGTTATATCAATGTAGAATTATTATCCAATAATGAGAAGTAAGAAATAAACAATCACACACATACATAGTACACCAATGTTTTACGTGGAAACCCAATTCATGAAAAAACCATGGAATACCTTTTCTTATATGTCTTTAAGAATTACATTCATTGGAAGCACTGACTTCCTTTGTTTTCCAACTACAATTGGAAGGAGGATCCAACCCCCTATTTTCTCAGGCTACAACTTGAGGGAAGCTCCAACTCCACAATTCTTTGGATACAACCAAAAGGAGGATACAACCCCCTATGTTCTCTGACTACAACCAGAAGGTGGCTACAACCACCTATCCTTGCCCTGCCCTGCCACCCTAAAGTAGAAGTAGAATGATGGAACCACTTCCACACTATCATTGTGATATATACCACTATAAACCTGTACCAATAAATCTGAACCATGCATCAACCATGCATCAACCTGTACCTCAACCTGTAATCAACCTGTAATCAACCTGTACCATAAAAAAGTGCATCAACCATTCACCAACCTATACCAAACAACTTGTAATAAACCTGTACCATAAAGAAGTGAATCCAACCATGTACCAAGTATGTACCAATCATGTGTCAACTACTCATGAACTATGACTCATCAATATGTACCAACATCATCAACTATACACCTCATGTATGTGCCAACTCATCAACTACTTGTCTCAACCATGTACTCAACATGTACCTCAACCAAAATCCCTCATCAATTTCATCATCCAAATCTAATTTGTAGCTCTGTAATAGATCTAGTGTATATTATCACATTCCTACAAACCTTCCTTAACTTTAACAACACAAGACTAGCATTTTCATCAAACTTTTCTTTAGTCTCACATGCCTAGTTTTGGATTAGTCAACAACCCTAACTTGAAGTAATCATAACTTTGAAAATGTAATGTATAAGGATATCAAACTGATACATAATGTTATTCAGTGTGTTTTATGCAATTCCTCCATGTGTCACTACTTGGAACCTCTAAAAAATGTAGTTATAGAAAAAATGGCATACCTTGTTGAATTATGGCTTATTCTAGAGAGTGACCTTGTAGAGCGTTCCCCGCACGAAATATTTGTTGAATTGATATGAAAATGATATAGATCATACTAAATAATATACCCTAACCAACACATTTAGTTTCACATAATTTGTATTTGTTATGAAATTGTTATGATGTTTTTACCCAAAACACCTCTTTTTGACTAGTTTTAGGACTAGCCACAAACCCTATTTTCCACGGAGCGTAAATCCCAAAATACAATGAAACACAAGATTAATTTTTTACCACTGATACTTGGGTATGTTTTCTCAATGGAATAGAAATTTCATGGTCTGAATCATTATAGAAAAAATGTTATAGCGAAAATGGTGAGATGACCTGTAAATAACATACCTTAGAAAGCACCATCAAAAGAATTTATCCTTCCTTGCATTTCGGCCTTCTTTTCTTCACATTCCCTTAGAAATTTGTCTTAGATATCCTTGGTTACCTCAGACACCTTTAGATATTCAATATTCTCAAGTGTGATTGAAATGAGAGAGCCTTGCCTCTTATTTATACTTTCCAAGTAGCTTCCTTAAAAACATCTTCTAGGTCACTTGGCCCACTTTCCTTATTTTAAGGTTAACCCACTTCTAATTTCCCCATTAAATTTATTATTGAAATAATTTATTTTGTATTCAATTTGAATTATAATACACTCATCACTTCACTTTATTACTTACCTTTTAAAATCTCTGAAACCACTTTGACTACTTTGACCTTTTGGGGCTTCTTGATGACATATGAGGGTCCTCCAACTTCCTAAGGCCATAAATCTCAAACCGTGACGAGCTATGTGACATTACACATACCACAAGAAATGGAATGACATGTACTATTCAGATAGAATAGTATTACCTGCAAATATAACCAAAATCATACTTATATCCTTAAAACAAACTTGGGTCCATTACCCAAACCTAGGTTCTCCAACTTCACATGGTCATAAATATCTAACCGTGAGAAGTTTTGTGACATTCTACATACCACCAGAAATGTCATGAAAAGAAATATCCATATAGGATAGTTTCCCTGACAAATTCAATGTCCTTCATCTCATTATTCCACAATTAAGCATGGTTTATTTTACTTCGCAAAGCGTCTTCCCGTGAGCGCTTTCACCATAAGTGGACCACTTTGGAGTTCATCCATATTTACTTCTTATACTCCATGAAAAAATAATAATGGGTCATATTTACATAAAAAAATATTGGGTCCATTACCCGAACCTTTGTGCTACGGGGATTTCTTCAAGGGTTGACATCAATGACAACCAACCTTAGTCAATAATCTCCCCCTTTGGCATTGATGGCAACACTCTAATGTAATACTGAAATAATATCACTCATGCTCCCCCTAGAACCATGCCACTGTCCTCTGCATATGATAAATCTGCCTCTGTCCTCTGCATATGATAAATATTCTCCCCCTGGAACCATTCCTCTATCCTTTACATTTGATAAATCTTTCCCCCTTTGTCATCAATGGAAAAGGTATCTTTCCATCCAGGGTTTCTCCCCCTGAGTGAACTGTCCTCTTATGGTGCTTCCTCATGTACATATAAGAAATTTAAGATAAGTGTTCAAAAATAATTCATTTTGGAGTAGAAATAACTCCAAGTCTTTGGAGAATATATTCAAAGGCTTCTCATGGAAGTGGTTTTGTAAAGATGTCTACCACTTATTCTTTTGTTCCCACATACTCAACTCTGATGTTCTTTTCTGCAACCTGTTCCCGTAGAAAGTGATACTTGATTGGAATGTGCTTCACCTTGGAGTGCATCACCAGGTTTTTTGAGATATTCATGGCACTTGTATTATCACAATATATTGGAATGGGCTCATCATACTCAACCTGTATATCTCTCAAAGTTTGTTTCATCCAAAGAACCTGTGTACAACATGATGTTGCTACAATATACTCTGCCTCGACTGTAGATAGAGATACATATGATTGTTTCTTGCTTAGCCATGATACCAAACACTCACCTAAGCTATTCCACTGGTTCTTCATCGGTCATCAATACAACTTGCCCAATCTGGATCTGTGTAGGCAATAAGTGATATATAATTTCCTTTTGGATACCATAATCCAAACTCTTATGTTCCTTTGAGATATCTTAAGATCCTCTTTACTGCTAATACATGTGATTCCTTTGGTGTTTCTTGAAATCATGCCACCTGTCCAACTTCTTGCATTACATTTGGTCTGGATGCTGTCACATATAGTAGGTTGCCAATCATTGACCTATATTGCCTCTGATTTGTAGACTTCGAATCATCATCTTTGCTCAATTTACAACTAGTTTGCATGGGAGTGATAACTGGTTTGCAATATTCCATTCCGAACCTCTTTATCATTTCTATGATATACTTGGTTTGAGAAATAAAAATTCCTTGGTTTCTTTGACGTATCTGAAGTCCCAGAAAGAAGGATAGTTCTCCAAATAATGACATTTCAAATTCATTCTGCGTGTCTTTTCTAAATTTCCATCTTAACCTGTCATCATCACTACCAAAAATAATATCATCAACATAAACTTCAATTAATAAAATATTACCTTGACTTACCTTGATGTAGAGGTTATTGTCTGCACTTCCTTTTCTGAACCCTACATGCTACATATACTTATCCAGTTTGGAGTACCATAATCTAGGAGCCTGTTTTAGACCATACAAGGCCTTATTTAATTTACACACATAGTCTGTGTTCTCTAACAATTGAAATACTTCTGATTGTTCAATGTAGACTTATTCTTCAAGTTCCTCATTCAGAAAAGATGATTTTACGTCCATATAATATGCTTTAACATTTTTGGAGCATGCATAAACTAAAAGAAAATAGATTGCTTCCATTCTGGCAACTGGGGCAAATGTCTCTTCAATGTCAATTCTTTCAATATGTGCATATCGTTTACATACCAATATAGCTTTGTTCCTTGTAACCTGTCCATATTCATTCAATTTGTTCCTGAAAACCCATTTTTTGTTGATCACATTCTTATTCTTTAGTCTTGGAACCAATTCCCAAGTGTCAATTTTCTCTATTTGATCCAATTCTTCATCCATGGCCTTATTACAAAATTCATCCTCGATGGCTTCCTCAAAAGTGTTTGGTTCAATTGTAGGTAAGAGTGTTAGGTGTGTTTTTTCTGGTGAATGGATTTTTCTTCTAGTCTCAACTCTTGTATCTTTGTTTCCAATAATCTGATATGAAGGATGATTCTTCTGTACTCGTTTGCTAGGTGTCTTTGGAGATACTTGTTGAACTTTCTCTTCTTCTTCTGTCAGATTCTCTTAATCTTCATCTTCCTATTCTACTTATTTTTATCTTCTTCTTCGAAAAGTTGTTCCATTGATTTGTTTTCTTCTTCCTTTGATTCTGGTCTGCCTGTTTCATCAATTGTTACGTTGATTCTTTCCACAACTTTGTTTAATATTAGATTGTAACCTTGTATGATTTCCTTGTACTTGAGTAACCAATAAGTATTCCTTTGTTCACACGAGAGTCAAACTTTCCCATTTTTCCATCTTCTCTTTTAATGTAGCATTTGCTGCCAAAAAATATAAAGTTCTTCACATTTCCTGGTCTTCCTTTCCATAGCTCGTAGGGAGTTTTATTAGTGTTGTTTCAGAGAATTAATCTATTTTGAATGTGAACTGTTGTATGCACTGCATGTGTCCAAAAAATATCTATAAACTTTGAATCCATTATCATTGTTTGAGCCATTTCTTGTACTGTCCTGTTCCTTCTTTCAACAACTCCATTCTTTTGATGTAATGTACAAGATATAAAAAGTATGCAGAATAGAAATAAAATGCTAGAAATGGCAGAATAACAATAATATAACCAACATAATCTCCACAATAACACAGAAATGATATAAGAACAACAACAAAAATAACACTTTGATCCAGAAAGTAATGTTCACAGGCCTCTTCGAGGGGGCAACCTCCAGTCGAGAAACGCTCTGTTACAATAATATCCAAGCTAGGGTTTTCATACCCTCGATCCTTATTTATACTAAATATGTCTATCAAGAGAAGCATCTAGAGGAAGATCCTTCTAGAAGCGGAAGCTTCTATTAGGTATTCTTACATCCGCCTTATTCTATTTTATTAAAAGGCCTTATTAATATTGACCTTTATTACATCCGAATATATTGCTCTATCTATGTGCGGGTTAGGACCCTAACATGTCTGCCCCTTAAAAATAGCCTTGTCCTCAAGGCTTGATATGTGGAAGCTATTGCAAAATGGTAGTTGGTTCCCAAGTGGCATCTGCTGGAGTTGTATCTTTCCACTGGACTAGCACTTCCTTGATGGTTCTATGATGCAGGCGATACTCAGGCTGGTCCAAAACTGCTTCTGGCTATAGTCAAATGTATCCTTCTTCAGCTAACTCAGGAAGGTTGGTTTGAATTTGGCACCAAGTTCCAATCACCTTCTTTAAGCATGAAACATGGAAAACATTATGTAGCTTCGAATGATTGGGCAGAGCTAACTGATAGGTGAATTGTCCCACACACTTGAGAACTGTATAAGGACCATAAAATTTGGGCGCTAGCTTCTGACAATGCTCAGCCTTGAGCGAAGTTTACTTGTATGGTTGTAGTCATAGAAACATCTGATCCCCTTCTGCAAATTGACGTTCAGAGTGACCTTGATCTGCTCATTTCTTCATGCGATTTTGTGCCATGACCAAGTTCTCTCTGAGGGTACAGAGAATATCCTCTCAAACTGTAAGTGTTTGGTCAACCACCTGGACCTTCGAGGTACCTGGTAAGTATGAGAGAACTGACGGTGGCTTCTATCCATATACCACTTCAAAAGGAGTCATGCATGTAGTTGTATGGTAGGAAGTGTTGTACCACCATTCAACTAGGGGTAACCATTAAGCCCATTGCTTTTTCTTTTTAGAGGCAAAACACCTCATATATGTTTTCAAACACTTGTTGACAACTTCCCTTTGACCATAAGTCTAGGGATGATAAGATGTGCTGAAATGCAATTGGGTGCCCTGTAGCTTGAACATTTCTTGCCAAAAATTGCTTGTGAAAGTTGGGTCACGATTAGAAACAATAGAGTGTGGCATGCCATGAAGCTTGAAGACCTGGTCCATAAAAATTTGAGCCATCATGGATGAAGTAAATGGGTGTTGAAGAGAACAAAAATGAGCATACTTGGAAAGGCGATCCACAACCACCATTATGACTGATTTATTTCCCGATTTGGGTAAACCGGTAGTAAATTCCATAGAGATATCCTTCCAAATAACAGGTGGAATCGGAAGCAGTTGTAGTGTGCTCGAAGATTTGACAGTTTCTCCCTTGTTGTGTTGACACACATCACATTCAGCGACAAAATTATGGATGTCCTATTTCATACCATTGCAGAAAAAAGAACGTTTGACCTTGTCATAGGTTTTGGTGAACCCGGAGTGCCCCACTATGGGTGTAGCATGAAGCTTAGAAAGTACTGTGGATTTAATCTTTGATTGTTTACTTAAATACAAATGGCCTTTGTATTGAATCCATGGATGATTTTAGGGGCTAAATTTCACTCATGAGCTAATTTTCCATGGTTTTTCCAAAAACGAGATTCGCTATTTTAAAAAAGATTCGCCCAAATTCTATAGGATAAAATTAGTTTACCTTAAAAATCGCCAAATTTTTATAAAAACTATATGAAATAATTAGAAATTTGAATATTTTTACAAAAATATCGCCAAACATTTATAGTTGACATATGAAGGATTAGTAAGATTGACCAAGGTTTCTACATTTAAAAATAAATTTCCATCCTTAAAATCATCCCTAATTGAATCTCATCTTAGAGCCAAGAGTACCCTGGGGAAGATGGAGCATTGTCTGCAATTTTTTGGATCAGATGCAAAATTTTGGGATCTTGTAGCCATTCCTGGCGAACATCTTGGAGCCAATTGGGTACAATGAAGGAAAGAGAAAAAAGGGATCCTTCTTCTTCATATTTTCAGGACAGTGCATCCGCCACCACGTTGTCTTTGCCTTTCTTGTAAATGATCTCATAATCATATCCAAAGAGATTAGTCACCCATTTTTGTTGCTACGGGGAGGAAATGCATTGTTCTAGAAATTACTTGAGGCTTTGATGGTCTGTCTTAATTTGGAAATGTTTCCCCAAGAGATAAGGGTTTCACAGATCAACGACATGCAGAATAGCCAGCATTTCCTTTTCATGGATGGGTTTGCCCAGATTCATTTCAGATAGTTGCTTGTTGGTGAAGGCCAAAGGTCGACCCTCTTGCATAAGGACAACATTGATTCCTTTCCTTGAGGCATCACATTCCAACACAAAGGTCTTTGTGAAATCAGGAAGGGCCAGAACTCGAGTGGTGCACATGGCCATCTTCAAGGTTTGAAAAGATTGAGAAGCAGTTGGAGTCCAAGTGAAAGAGTTCTTTTTTAGGAGAGCAGTGAGAGGTGCTACAATCTTTCCATAATTTTTAAAAAACTTGCGATAATACCCCATTAAGCCTAGAAATCCACGCAAGATTTTGAGAGTCGTTGGGTGCGGCCAATCTTTCATAGCTTCAATATTTTTCAGATCCACCCTAATGCCATCCTTTCCAACCAAATGACCCAAGTAATCTACTTCTGAGGCACCAAAAGCACATTTAGACTGTTTTAGGAAAATTTGGTGCTGAGAGAGTAGATGGAGAACTTGATCCACATGAGTAAGATGGTATGTCTAGGTTTTTCTATAGATGAGGATATCATTAAAGAAAACTAAGACAAAATGATGGAGAAAGGGATGGAAGACATGATTCATGAGGCTTTGGAAGGTGGAGGGGGCATTACACAAGCCAAAGGGCATGACCAAAAACTCATAGTGCCCCTCATGAGTTTGAAAGTTTGTCTTGGGATTGTCTACCTCTTTCATATGTATCTGGTGATATCTCGAGCAAAGATCAAGTTTAGAAAATAATTGGGTTCCACTCAATTCATCTAGGAGGTCATCAATGGTAGGAATGAGAAATTTGTCTTTAATGGTCAGTTTGTTGAGGGCACGGAAGTCAGGACACATTCTCCAAGAACCTTCTTTCTTTAGGACCATGACTACAGGAGAAGAGTAAGGGCTCGTACTAGGGTGGATAACGCCTACATTAAGGAATTCTTGGACCATTTTCTCAATTTCATTTTTTTGTGAAAAGGGGTGGCGATACATATGGATATTGGGAGGAAGGGATCTGGGTACAAGGGGAATGGAATGATCATGAACACCGTGGAAAGGAGGGATTCCTTGGGGAGTGGAAAATACCATTTGATGTTTAGAAATGAGGTCTTGGAAGTATTGTAGCATCGGGGGTCTCTTTGTTGCTTGTATGGCATGGAGTTGGGCAATGACACCAGAATGACCTTTTTTTGAGCATATTTTCCATGCGATGGGAACTAATGACCTCAGATGAACCAATAATGATGCCTTGGAATTTATATTGGTGGCCTTCCTGGTCGAATTGCATGGTTAATTCCTTAAAATCCATGAGAATGGGACCCAAAGTTCTTATCCAGTATGCACCCAACACAATGTCACAACCGCCCATGTCGATAGAAAACATATGGGATTTTAGGTGGTAGTCACCGATTTGGAGATAGAAATTTTCACAGCGCTGTCCAAATTTCATGGAACCACCATTGGCAATCATGATTTGGAAATTGTTGACAGCATGGATGTAGCAATGAGTTTCTTGGGAAATGCAGTGATGAATAAAATTATGGGTTCTTCCACTATCAACCAGAATGTTGACCTTCCAATGCTTGATGTAAATGATTAACTTGAGGGTTTGGGAAGCGAAGAAGCCAGTGAGAGCATTGAGGGAAATGACCGGTTCCACTTTGGGAGGGTCTGAGGGAGCGGTTATGTCAATGATTTCAGGTGACTCGGACACAAGGGGTGTTTCAACATCCTCTTCCAAAATATCCTCAGAGACAAACATAAAAATATTTTTTTCCTTACACTTGTGGCTCGGGAAATATTTTCCATCACAATTATAACAAAGGCCTTTGAGTTGGCATTAAACCATTTCATCCATGTTCAATTTTTTGATCTTTAATGGGGTGGAGGGAGTAGTGGGATTTACGGGTTTAGGGCGAGGGATAAAGGAGGGTTTTTGGTTTTGAGAGGATACAACTTGTTGTGCTTATTTAGCTCTTTTAGTATCCTCCACTCAACTTGAAGGTCAAGTCATGAGGACATGGGCCCGAATCTCATCCTTGAGGCCACTGATAAAACACTCTTGAAAGAAAGCATCAATCATGCCCTCTGTTTGAAAATTCAGGCGCTCAAAGGCATCTATGAAGTCCTCTATTGTTCCTAATTGTTTCAACTTTGTCAAATGGCCTAAATAGTTCGTGTCAGTGTCAAAGAATTCATAAAGCTGTTGACGGGCGAAATTGACTACACGTCAACTGAAGGAGTGAATCCGGTCTAGGGTTTTCTAATTAACCCAAGCCATTTGGATTAATCCACTCCGACGGGTTTAGCGGCTCCGTTGGCCGATCTAAGTCCTAAAGAAACTGAAAAAACAAAACTAAAGAAAACACAATAACTTGATGAATAACAATCGCTGAAAACTATATACAGATCTAATATATATTTACAGTTTAACTGACCAATATTTATAAAATAACTCTACTTATTATATGTACAATATATACAAATGATTCTATTTCTAATATATATATATATATATATATATATATATATATATATATATATATATATATAATATATACACAATACGAATTTTAATATAAATACACGAAAATCAAATATAAATTGATTTTTTTTACACAATAGTAAAACTATTATAAAATCTGTCTATATTCTAGAAATGAAATATCAAACTGTCTAATTGAAAATAGAAATAACAGATAGTAGAAGATGTTTTAACTGCAGGAAATTTTTGTATTCATTAAACTAATGAAATCAAACTAACAAACTAACTTGTTATCGCATCCAATCTCCCTGTCTGATAAAGTAAACCCGCAACAGATCCTACAATTGCTTCTCATAAATGTGAAGCAGTAATGATGGAATTCGAATGATAGAACATATAAGAGATATGATCACAACAATCTCATGATTTCACAAGCAACCACATTAAGATAAATATTTTTGTGAGAACTTGTGTATAAACGTTCAGTAAAAGATAAAGATAAATCTCTTAATTCAAGTTTGAAAAAAATGATTGTTGTGTGTAAAATCTGGAACATAAAACATGGATAATATATAAATTTTATCATACCAATTTGTAGTATACCACGATAGTGAAAGAAGTCATAATCTAATTACAAATTGATATAATCATGACTTGAATAAAACCACAATATGAAAAGTTAAAGCTGTGACGAGTATTATATTTCATTCAAGTCTGTAAATGAAAAATCCATAGCCTTTCCCCAGGCAGAGATTATTTCTAGTTTACAAAATAACATGCTTATATAGGTTCCAGGAACACAGTGTTTCCTATTGATAATATCAAATCTATTCCAAAAATATGGGGGATGCAACCTCCCTGATTTTACTTGATATCAAAATACAAATAGCCTAATCTATTTACTAAAAACACAAAGTTCATATGGCTGGAAGATCTCAACAGTGCTTCATATCTCGTTGAAAATCATGGGTTCTTGAAAACAAATAAAAAAGGGAAGATTTTAGATACGTTTTCAATTGTAAAATCAAGCGATTCGAATTTTTCTAACTGGCTACAAAATCTTACAATTCTGTAGCTAGTTATAATTATAACTACAATCATAATTTATTCAACAAACAAAACAACCTAAAAAATAATCTATTCAAACAAATCATGTATCCTAAATTGAGAGTGAAAAAATCATGCTAAACTTTAAAAAATATCATACCTCAAATCATGGGATTAAAACATATCAAGCAATCTTGGAGTTTACTATTGTTGTCGTTGCCTCTACATTCTTAAAAATGACAGATCTTGTAGACTTTAGGCATTTGTCTTTTTCTTGAGCTATGGATTGGAGTCTACTGTTCTCGTTTGTCAAGGAATCCACTTGGTCTTTCAAAGATTTAAGCCAGGACTATAGTAAAGGCACATCCATATAATACTGGTCGATCCAGGATTGACATTCATTACATTGTGGTTGTAGGGACTGTGCATTGGCACTGATAGAATTAATGATTGGAGAATCGTCCATGCGACATGTAGGTTTATCACATAATCGAATGACAGGAAATTCGGGATTATCCTTTAGACATTGAGGCAGATTGCTAACATAATCGTAGGGTCTATCAGGGCAAAGTCCATATGACATTGGATCCTCTTAGGCCAAGAACCTTTCAATTTCTGAATCCAAGTCTTCACTTACCTCAATTGTGTTGTTTGTGTCTACACATGGTTTGGATTTTTTTCGAGCACATCGTGAAATCAAACGACCAGCCCTTTTATTCTTGTAATTAACATCGACACTGCCCTTTAGCTTCTTCCCTGTGGGTTTTTTAACAGTCTTAGTGCAACTCTTAGGGTGCAAAACCGGTTGATTTTCCAGTTGAGTAGCATTAGGATAGGTCGAGGGTTCAATATTAGGGATACGATCACAGGGCAGGAGTGGTGGAGAAGAGGTTGTAGTGTTCACAAGGGTTTCTGTGATAACAGGCTTATCAACCTGTCCCAACTCACTATTGCCAAAGCCATTTCATAACAAAAAAGCATCCCAACAATCGTTGTGTAATTGCAACTAATGCACAAGGATAATCTTAATTAAACCATGATGGAATAAACTCAAATCAGACTTTTGCCTCCTAAACCGTTTTCCCATTTTGTACAGGCTTCTAAGCAGGAAGTAGGGCATGTTCAACGGGAAGTCAATGAAACTCATAAGCAATCACAGATGATACAGAAAAACTAACCCAAATATTCCTTCACACGTAATGAACTGTTTCACAATAGTAAGAATATCATGCCACCTAGGTTTTAAAGATGAGACGGGCATACCTCAGTTGCAACTAGTAATTTTCTATGAGGTGAACAACAAAGTCCAGGGGACCTCTTCAACTTTTGCGTTCTTGAACCATTTTTTTCCGACAGCTGGTAAACCCATAGCTTGGCTTAAAAATTCTTCAATTACCTCTACCTGCATGTCACCTATCTTCACTTTGCAGCCGTCGAAGGTCAATGTGAACTCTTGGGCAACTCTCAGATTAAAACCCTTAAACTTTTCAATGAACAGACGCCAATCGTTCCTTTCTAAATCATCCCTGTTGTTATGATATGATAGAAAGTTTTGGATGCCATTGGGCTCAATCCTTACCACTGGAGCCATGGAGAATAGATGGGAATCAACACAGAAATCAGAGGTAGGGTTTGATAAAAAACCACAGAGCCATGGCCCCGAGTTTCCACAAAACAATGTGATGACAGTTCAAACGGTAGGCAGAGGCTTTAATCACCATGTGTGGGAATGAAATCGTGAAGCTCGAGACCATAAAGAGTAGTAATAGCATGTTGTACTTCATATGACACCTTGGCATATGGGTACGTATAAGGATGTAAACACTTGAAAACCATAGAACGCACATTCATGACTTGATTACAAGGTAAATGTATCAAATAAACATTGAATAATTAAAATTTTTATGAATCAAAACCCCATTAATATTAATCGAATATTAATGAGTGGAGGTATTTCACTTATGTAACTATTGACGGGTGAAACAATCCATCCGTCAACTGGGAGAGTGGAACCGGTCCGGGGTTGTCTAAATAACCCAAGCCGTTTGGTATGGACCACCCTGACGAGTTTAACGGCTCCGTTGGCCGCTTTGAGGTCTCATAAGGAAACCAAAGAGAAAGTGATCTGAGATAAATAATCTAAACTAAGAAAACTAGAAACTAATAAAGAAAACTAAATTAAACTAATCTAACTAAATAAAAGAAATCAAACTAAATTAGAGGAAACTAGAAACTAATAAAAACAAACTTAACTTAACTATACTAATCTAACTATAAACTACTAACTATTATATATTTACAAGATACTAACTATGATTATAATAACTCAAATCAACTACCTAATTATCAGCTATGTTATTCCTTATTCACAAATTTACACTATGGACAAACTACATATTTGATTAAAACCTGCAAAACTCATGTGTTCGCTGCCCTAAGACAACCAAGAATCTCTTTTTTATCTTTTATGTTTTATGAAAAAGAAACAAAAAATATTGAAATTAAACAATCTAATCTATCTTACTGATATTAAACAATGTAATATAAATCTAATTAAACTAACTTTTATATTAAACTATTTAACCTAAACAGTAAACACCTAACTAATTGA